>JANSTW010037448.1:0-15006 GCA_027564275.1 Diadocidia ferruginosa | reverse complement strand
TGAAACTTGGAAAATGACTAACACAATCGAGTCACACAGCCAAGTTTTTGTCAGCAAATGCTTGAGAGGCATTTTAAAAATATGCTACCCAAATGTAATCTCAAACCGAGATCTGTGGAGAAAAACAGAAGTTGTGAGCATGAAAGTATTGGATCGGACACGTTCTGAGGGCAGCACTTGGTTGGAACCCGCAGAACTACGTTCCAGGAAGCCGAAGCCGAAGGAAAGAACTTCAACGAAGTAAAAGCTCTGGCAAGAAATCGAGTGTGTTGGAAGCTATTTGTTGATGCCCTATATGCTCCCACGCTATGGAGCAAAGGTTGAGATGACGATGATGAAGATTCAAATAAGAGTCTCAGAAGAATATGAAGAATAGAATAAATTAGAATAAGAAAATAAAAAATAAAAAGAATAAAGTATGGGAAAAATAAAAAAAAAATATTAGAAGAATAAGAAGAATATGAAGTATATGAAGAATAACCTATAGGAGGTGAATCCGCCTTAGGTTTGGCGCCTGATCTCACCTGGCTGCTTCAAATTATTATAATTTTTTTTCTCGCAGGAATAGACAAATTAAACCAATTAATTTTTTATTAAACTTTGTAATTATTTGTTAAACTATAGTTTAATTTAAAGAGAATAAAAATTTGAAAATCATCCTTGCGAGCCTTAATTCTTTTCGGACGGCGCTAATCGATTGTATGGGTATACTTAAAAATAACACTACTCAACAAAATGACACTTTTTTAAATTTTCTGGGTTAAATCAAACTGTTTAAGGGTATTTTGGGGTCGCTGAATCCGAAAATCGCAACCATTTTTTTCTAGCAGCTCTAGTTTTTGAGATATGGGCAATCCGCCATTTTGAAAATATAAAAAAGATTAAAAATTCATAATAATTAAAAAAATTATATTAATAAAATAAAAATATTTCTTAAAACATCTTTATAAATCCTTATAGTTTTACTTCATATATCATGTAAGTACGTGGACTAAATTTTGAACACCTCTGAAAAAACACGTTATTTTTACAAAAACAATATGTTTTTTAAATTTAAAAATAGCATAAATACGACGATATTTATGCAATTATAATGACTCCTATATGTCGACTCTCACATAGTACAATTTCAAAATGATTGATTTAAAATAATTAAATTAGTTAAATTAACCCTAAAACTACGATTTAATTAACTAGTACTAAAAATATAGGTAAAAATAAGGTTAATAATAAATGAACAAACCGACGCAATGTTATTTTTAAAAAGTGTTAAGAGGTATCTCTTTAGTATAAAACCGAAATAGCACGATGTAAACGCGCTGCGAAAGCCGCCATCTTGAAAAACGGTTAAAATAGAATATCTCAAAAACGGTTGATCCAACGAGAAAATTGTATGCTTTATTTTTGTAAAGCATAAAATTATCTATCTTTTTATAAAAATGATAATTTTTGTAGGATAAATAGTTTCCTAGTTATATCGTAAACAAGTTTTGGGTAATGATTTTTGCAAAATATGTCGAACTCATAATTCCCTTATAACTAAATTAATTTTTTTTCGACCAATTTAAAATTTTACCATGTTACATATACGACTTCAATTTCAATAAATTTTATTAACATCTCTGCTAGAAAAAAATGATTGCCATTTCCGAATTCAGCAACCCCAAATTACCTTAAAACGATTTACAAAATTCTGTAAAATTTGTGTTGACTAGTGTAATATTTACCTATTTTAAATACTTTTATCCTATACACAACCGTGTGAGTTAGTTTTCTCAGAAAGGAGGGATGTGGAATTTTCCTATGATTTTTTTTAGTTGGTTTACGAAATATGAACAAAGTCGTTAATTAATCACTCTTTGGAAAGGGTAAAAGGGGTAGATTTTTCTTAAATATAACAATCAGCATCATTTTTTAAAATTATGTTTATTTTTTATTTTTTTTATAAAATATATGAAAATAGTTTAAACTTAATTTTAACTTTATAGGTACTTTATAGGTTGTTTGAATAATTCTTAAAATAAAAAAAAATATTTAGGTTTTCGATCTGAAAGAGAAGTATAAATATTAGTCTTAAATGATTTAAAAAATAAAACAAAATTGCTGCCTATCGACGTGAGTTCACGGTCAGAACCTTAGTAATAATTTTAAAACTCGCCAAAAACATTTTTACAAATCTATTTTTGTTGCTTGCGTTTTCGTCTCTTTTCCCTTGCACCTGGCGTAAAAAAGATCTTGAATTTTGCTACGGTTCTAGCGTGGCTAAACTTAGTTACAATAATGATGGCTTCTAAAAGATAAACAAAATATTTTCTTTCAATCTAAATTAAAACAATTTACGACTTACGTATAATACATGCAGAAACTTTCTTATCGGACAGCATGACTTTACCATCTGTTCTGGTCCAACTTAATTTTCTCTGAATACTACGGTGAAATACAGCGTCTATCAAAAGTTTTGTACATTTAATAAGGCCTTGGTTTTCAGTGCCTTCGACCTTTAATAAATAGTTAATCTACACGAAAAGTGGAGCTAATCAATGCAATCAAATAATAACAAACATTTGTTTTTCTTACCAAATTTGTTTCTGATACTTTATCCGTTTCAATAAGTGCATTAAGATTTAGAAAGTGATTAATAGACTTAACCGGCAGTTTTCCTCTGCAAAACTCGTTTGCCTGGACAACCGCATCATGTGCAGAATCTTCATTAGCAAAACTACAACTACTCGCGTTTCGAGTAATTTCCGATGCTGATCCCAAATCTTCGTCAATATTATCCGAGAGAATGGCAGTTAAGTCCGTATCCATACTTTGGCATTCCTCTTTAACAACAGTTATGTCTGTCTCCTTTGAATACAATCGATCCCGTATTTTATACGTATCGATTGCAGACTGTTTAACGCGATTTAATGTTTCATTGCAAATATCTATGCGAGGAAAATTCAGTCAGTTAGGAGTTAGCAAAAAAATATCTATAAATACCCATTAAATCGTCCATTTGTTTCGAATATTTATCCAGTTTTATATGAAGAAGCTCATTAGATGTGTCCGGTATGTGTCGAGCAATTTTTTCAACTTTTGGGTTCAGTCGTTTTTGTCTTTTGGGGCATGTGGTAGCCGGCTTGACTGTAAAATAATAACGCATTATTTTGAAGAAGTAATTGCGGGAAAAGGTTGTTTTTTGTTGTTGTTATGAGAGTAAGCAGTATAAGTTACAGATTTAAATTGTTTATCTAAATCTTTATAGTTTTTTACACATAAAGTTTGACATTCAAAATTGAAATTTAAAATAGCATTGAATTTCGTATAAAATTCTGCTCGAATCATGTGAGCGAATTAAAATCTGAACGAATTAACATATGATCGTATCGAATTCTGATCGAGTTAAATTCTGATCAAATAAAATTATGATCAAATCAAATTCTAATCAAATCAAAATCTGATCAAATCAAATTCTAGGAGCGAATTTAATTCTGATCGTATCAAATTCTGATCAAATCAAAATCTGATCGTATCGAATTTTGATCAAATCAAAATCTGATCGTATCGAATTCTCATCGAATCAAATTCTGATCAAATTAAAATTCCGATAGCGAGTCAAAACATAAACGAATCAAATACTGCTCGAATCAAATTCTGTGAGCGAATCAAAATCTGAACGAATCAACTTCTGATCGTATCGAATTCTGATCGAATTTTGACTCACTGATTCGATTTCATAAAATCCGATTTTAATCTAATCAAAATATTATTTTGATTCGTTTATTCTATTTCATAAAATCAGATTTCGAAAAAATCACAATATTTTTTTGATTCTGTCTCGATTTTTCGATTACATAAAATCAGATTTTGATCGAATCGAAATAATATTAATTTAGACTTGCTTATTTGATTTCATAAAATCAGATTTCGATCAAATCAAAATATTTTGTTGATTCTGACTCGATGTTTCGATTTCATAAAATCAAATTTTGATCGAATCAAAATATTTTTCATTTTTATTTACTAATTTTATTTCATAAATTCAGATATTGATCGAATCAAAATATTTTTGATTTTGAGAATCGCCGATTCGATTTCATGAAATCAGATTTTGGATGAATCAAAATATTTTTAATTTAAATCAGAGTTTGAACAAATCCAAATAATTTTTATTTTGACTTCTTGATTCGATTTCATAAAATCGCATATTTTGATCAAATCAAAATAAATTTATTTTGGACTTCTTGATTCGATTTCATAAAATCAGATTTTTATAGAATCTAAATATTTTAAATTTTGACTGGCTTATTCTATTTCATAAAATCAAACTTAGATCGAATCGAAATATTCTTTTGATTCTGACTGGCTGAATTTATTTTATAAATTTTGATCAAATCATAATTTTAATTTTGATTCGCTGATTTGATTTCATAAAATCACAGATTTTGATCAAAAAAAAAATTTTAATTTTGACTCGATGTTTCGATTTCATAAAATCAGATTTTGATCAAATAAAACATATTTTTAATTTAAAAAAGATTGTGATCAAATCAAAATATTTTTTTAATTGTCAGACTCGCTGATTCGATTTTCTAAAATCTGATTTTGATCGAATCGAAATATTTTTTTTATTCTGACTCAATGTTTCGATTTCATAAAATCAGATTTTGATCAAATAAAAATATTTTTAATTTTAAGACTCGTAGATTCGATTCCATAAAATTAAATTTTGATCAAATGAATATTTATCCTTTCCTCGATAAAGAGCGTGTAAATTAGGATGGTGTGAAAATTAAATTTTTAGTATTTCAAAATATCTGGGGTCACCAAAACTCCCAAGTAAAATATAAAATTAGTTTTCAAAAATTCAAGAAATCTTCATAATAAACGCCACCTATGAGAATTTCTTAGATTTAAATCAAGTATTAGGATGGCCTATATTTGAAAAGAAAAAAACGCAACATTTTTTTATTTATTTTCTGAAAAATATATTACTAATCTTTTATAATTATTTAAAACTACATTACTAAATTAAATATTACGGTTAAAACTAAAACACTAAATCTGCGACACTAAATCGAATTATAATTTACTATTTGAACACTGTTACTCCTTGAGCTGCCGCCACTATTCTCTTCCGTTCCGTTCAAATGCAATTTCATATGATTTTTCAACGAATAAAAGGTCGTCACAACCTTATTGCAAATGTCACATTTGATAATTTGTCCACATTCCCATTTCTGATGATACCGCAACTTATTTTGTCGCATAAAACTCTTGCCACAACTGCAATGAAAGCGATCGCCACTATTGAATTGCAATTGATTGTAATCACCGCTAAAGTCATTATAATCATGAATGTTATTGGTCAAATGATGCTGTTGGTCACCATAATACCTATGCTGAATCGACTTGGATGAATTCTGATAGAAACTAAATTTGTGCGATTTTGTGAAAAGATCTGAAAACGTGTAATTATAGAAACTCGTTAATTTTAAATCTTATTAAATTTGAATTCCAAATTTTACGTATAGAAAGATAATTAAATAATTTTTTAAATGCATGCACATTCCCACAATAAAGATAATAATAATCTGCTAAAAAAATTATGTACAAATTAAAATTAAATAAGACCAAATACAATTGACCAATTAGTTAAAAATTTTATTACTCCATTAATGATAAAAAAAATTAATTGTTTTTCTTTTTTTAAATTTTAGCCTGATGAAAATTTTGAAATAATACTAAAAATCCACGATGTATATTTGCTCATACAAACCTTACGACGTATAGATAAGAAAAATAACCAAATTCCAGTGACATTGAGTGTTGCATGGTTACACGAACAAAAATAAATCTTGTTTCTGCTATTTTAACAAACATCGTTTCGAACGTTTGGCTTAACTTTCAGTGTAAATAGAAAAAATAACTAAATTCCAGTGACATTGAGTGTGGCAGGATTCCAAAAACAAAAACCACGTGGAAAAACCTCTGCTTTTTTCTGAAACTAAATCGTTTTTGTTCAATTTGCTGTGTGTCGATCAATATTGACCTAACTTTCATTGTAGATGAGAAAAATAACCAAATTCCAGTGACATTTAGGTTTGAAACATCAATAAATGGTACGATTCGGTCAACTGATTTCGTTCAAAAATTATGAGGACAAAGTTATTTTGACTTTTTTTTAACCTATCAAGGGAAAGAAATACGCAATTTTTTCTATCAATTTTGATAATTGAATTAAATTATATTCACAACAAATAATTTTTGGCAATTTTTATTTAAAACTTTATACGATGAAAAACCTTACACCGTTTAATATGACTATTTAAATTTGATTTTGTGTTAAATTTCTTTAAACAAATGGGGCAGCCCAGCAATTTTCCACATTCCCAATATTTATGATACTTATGATAGCGTACATGATTGAAAGTACGACCACAACTGCATAGAATACGACCGTCTGATGACAATTTAGCATTACTTGACCTGCCGCCAGCGACATATTTTCTTTCTGCAGATAAAAAATAATTCGATTCATTGTTGTGATCATTCGCTCCAATTGGAATAAAATTAAAACTTTTATTATCAAAAGTGTAGAAAGTTGATCCTGAAAAAGAAAAATTTAAAAATTAGTTTTTGGATTTTTATTTTTAAATTTAAATATTCAAACATTTTTAAGCAAAAATCCTGAAAAGGAAGCACAAAATTCATTACTATAGGATCCTTGCCAAAATCAACAAATTTACGACTATATATGAAAATTTATTAATTAACTCACAAAGGCTTAAAAATATTTTTTGTTAATTCTAAATTTAAAAAACTTGGCATTTAAATTATAAAATCAAATGATTTAAACTTAAACATCTTGTACGAGACTCCTCGAACTGTACAATAATTAAATGAAAAAGATGGCGTGTTTATAGTTTAACTTAGAAGTGTCAAAAACGTGCCATCTATTGGCAAAATTTTGCAATACTTTTTTTTATGTTTAGTCAATCAAGTATAATTATAATTATGACCATCTAATACAAATTTTAGTCTGGGTAAATAAATGATTAAAAAAAAGTATATTTAAATTGGTATGTATCGTCCTATTACGATAAAAAATTTTCCATTTACGTGGCGCCATCTTCTAGAAATAATTATATAATATTTAACTATGCTTTTTTTCTCAAAAACCATGCGACTTCCATCGAAAAAATTAAAATCTGCGAAATTTATATAAAAGCAATCTAGTATATTTGCATGCACCGTCCTACAACTTCATCACCCTCCGATCGCGTGGCGCCATCTCTTAAGAAATCTTTATAAAAAAAAACGCTTACTACAATACATTAATAATTTTTAAAATGGTAATATATTTCTCAAATTTCATATAAAAATTAACATTATTACATTAAAAATAAGTAAAACCTTATCTTTGCCATAATAATAATTATCATAATCAATAAATATTTAAAGATAAATCTCAAATTCTTAACACTATAATATAAAATATTTCCATATTACCACGAATTTTGCCATGGCTACCTATAAAATCTTTTTAGCTACAAAAAAAACAAAAAAAAAAAACAAAACAAAAATCCATATTGCTCTTAAAATAATTCTTTAGTTTCAATTTTTTTTTAAAGTTCAATTAATTTCAACAAAGGATGCTGTAAAATGAAACGAATTTCAAAAAAGCTATTTTGAAGAAAAAAACTATTATCCTGAATTTTTAGTTATGCCATCTGTTGGTAAAAACAAACTGTTTTCATATGTTCATAAGTACATAAAATATCGGAAATAATAGAGCAAAAGTTTCAAAATTCTACATTTAAAAATATAAATGGCGTCCGATTTACACAAATAAAGAAAACTTTCTGATTTTCTCAGCAGAATCAAAATTGGACAAATCAAAATTTTGATTCGATAATCAAGAATTGTTCTGATTCTAAATTGGAGTCGTAAAAATTTGGAATTTGATTTCCGCAGGCGAATTTGTGTTGGCGTTTTTTTAAATATATTGACAACATAAACTTTAAAGGACAAAAAAGCTAAGAAGTAATAAATAAATTCAAATAATCGATTAACGCATCAACAAAGATTGATTCTTATCAAATTATTTTGTTGATAAAATCAAAATTTTAAAAACTACAAATCTGTTCGAATCAAAATCGGAACAATCAAAAATGATTTGAGCTGATCAAAATTTGTACCGATTTTGATTCGATTTTTAGTTCATCAAATTTTGATTTTATCAAAATCAAAAATGAATTGAGCTGATCTGATTTGATCCTTAAAAATGTTGATTTCATAAAAAGTTTCGTAATCTAAAATTTATCGAATCAGATTCAGAGCGAATCAAAACCAATTTGTTTTGATCGAATCAAAATTTTGATTCGTTCAATTTTAAGTGGAACACAAAAATCTCTCTTTGATCAAAAAAAAAATAGTTTTGATTCGATCTGACCTTAAAAAAGGTTGATTTGATCAAAATCAGGGCGAACCAACAATTTTTTTTTACGGAATAAAAATTTTAATTCGAACAATTTTGATTTGATAATTTTTATTTTATTCAGAATTTGATTCAATCAAAGCAAATTTAATTTGGGCGTTGATAAATAAAAAAAAATATTTTTGATCGGATCAACATTTTTTCAAAATCAAAATTTTTATTCGATCAAACAAATGTTGTTGTGATTCGATCTGAATTTGATTTGATTAAATTTAGAATTATAATTTTTCGATTTTTTAAGGATCAATTTAGATCAGCTCAAATCATTTTTGATTTCGATTGGATCAAAATTTGTGCCGGTTTTTATTCGATCAGATTTTTGTTTAACCAATTTTAATTTGATCCTTTAAAAAATTTTGATTGAATGGAAAATTTAAAATTCTTAATTTGATCAAATCAAATTTAGAGCAAATCAAATTTTTTTTGACTGAATCAAAATTTTGACAAACAAAATTGATCCAATCAGAATTAAAAATGATTTGAGATAATTTAATTTGATCCTTACAATAAATCAGCCCAAATCATTTTTAATTCTGACTGGATCAATTTTTTTTTAATTTGTGTCGATTTTGATACGATCAGATTTTACAAAAAGATTTTAATCGTTCCAAAAAAAAAATCAAAATTTTGATTCGATCGAAAAAAGAATGGCTTGAATCGTTTTAAATTTGATTAGATCAAAATTAGAATTCTAAATGTTCGATCGAATCAACATTTTTTTGGGAGGGTCGAGATAAAAATTTTTGGTGGACAAGCAAGACACTTAACTGACTTGCCTTTATAAGTCTCAGATCAGTGGGCTGTCTGTCAAAAATTCAGCAATATATATATTTTTTAATGAAACGGATTGGAACCACCTTTCATTTGGAACCAAAAACCCCTATATACTTCCCTAAAAACAAATTTTTCCACTTCCCTAGAGCAGCTATTTAAGTATTCGAAGTCTGGGAGAGCTCCCTCTTCGATAAAAGAAATCGATTAAAGTCACTAAATTGTAGTTTTGACACATCACCACCACAGCACTTGAGACCCTGACTTAAGGTCAGTCCCCCCCACAAATATTTGCTGTTCTGCAATTAAGGGTGGATAATTTAGTTTATCAAGTATTGAAACGTTCGAAGATTGTATATAGGAATATTACGAAAATGTCGATCAAATTGTTTTGATAATATAAAAATTTATCGGGGAGCTACGGTCCCCGTCCTTTTTTAATATCTTCAAAATACATCAGTTTTATTTTCTATTCAACTTTTGAATTTTTCGTCTTAATTCCAGAATAAAAAAAAAATTAGGGACACTTTTTAAAATCATGAAATATAACTTTACCACTAAATAACTTCCACTTTAAAGGGAGAGCTGTTAAACACTCGTCAACACTGTTAAAGTAATATTTGGCGAATCTGCAGTGTAGCGAATATGCTCCAACTAACCCTTCTGTCCTGTAAAGGGCCATCCCTTGACAAAAAAAAGTATACAAAGACTTTTTAGGGAACCCTCTGCAGAGGAGGGGAGTTTGTATGCAAAATTAAAAAAATGCAATACTTTGATTATATGCCTAATACTTATACAGAATGGAGAAATAGGCAAACTTAATTATTTTGTAGTGTGAACTTAAGAGGGATCACCCCCCCCCCCACCGTTTCAAATTTTGTATAAATAAATATAAATATTTAAATATATTTATTTATAGGAGTTGTGTGTATTCAAATGAAAGGTCTTGACAAGAGGTACAACTTTAGTTTTAAGAGTTGTAGTTCATCGTTCTTTCATCAGCCTCCACGAGGGGTTAAAGGATTTCTTAAAAGGAACATTTTATTTTCCTATCTTCGACCAGAAGAGGGGACGATAGACTAAAACCCTTAGAACTAAAATTGTCAAGACCTTCCATTTGAATACACACAACCCATATAAAAATGTATTTTTGATATTTTCCATAGAAACTATAAGCCCCGCACATTTTGAAAGGAGGGGGGTTACTCCCCCATAAGTTTACACTACAAAAAATGTTAATATTGCATTTTAAAACTTTTGCATACAAACTTTTACCTCCCCCTGCCGAAAAGGCGGGTTTCCTCCAAAAGTCGTAGTATAATTTTTTGGTCGGGAGACGACTCTTTAAAGGATAGAAGGGGTGGGGTTATATTTTGATCATATTATACAACAGTTCAGATCAATATTTTATCATTTTTCAGCTAGTTTAATCCTCAGTTCATAGAATTACAGCACCTTTACTCTATAACAAATTAAAACTTTTTAAACCAAACTTAATCGCTAACTAATCCTAAAAACTAATTAGTACTCGACTTAGTGTCCACAACGATTGTGCTGTGCTGTGAATTTATGTGAAATTTTAAACTAGATTTGGTGGCAAATTGTTTGTGACAAAAGTCACACTGTATCTTCCGCCCACACTCCCACGTCTGATGGTACTTTAGCATTGTATCGTTAATGAATTGTCGACGTCCACATTGATGGCAAACAATTCGATAATCGTGTATGGGCGTTGTTCCTGCACTATTTACCGAGAAATTCATTTGACCATAAGGCGACGCAATGTAGTGTTGTTGTTGTTGTTGTTGTTGTGACCCATGAATCCCATGAACATCCGTAAATAAATTTAAAAACGAATTACTCGGTTCGAATTTCGTGTGTCCATACAATAATTTCGTATCAGCGAAATCTGCAAAATGGGAAAAGAATTATTTTTTAAAAATGTTTAATAATATTTGGATTAGAAGTCAAACACCATTGTGAAGTGCGGTAAAGATAAACCTCAACCTTTAATGACGTGTAGTTTTTTTTAATACAATCTAGAAAATTTAAAAATATTACCAAAAAATCCCACAAACGTTATAGTATACATAGATGCGACAATTACAGTTTCCTTAATTGTAATTTTTAAGCCGATTTCGATCTGTCTTAGAATAGAAAAATCGACTTAAAATCTGTTTGGAAATGTCAAACCTGAACCTCTGTAATATTTTCAATTTATATAATTTTAAAGCTTTAACCAGTTTTTTCAATAGCTCCGTATTAATAGGACTATAGTTACAATAAGAGGTCGTATGTGAATCAGTCTATAGACTGGCGCACATTTAGCTCCATCTATTGAGTTTCAAGAAAAAAACATTGCTTTTACAATTGCTTAACTAAATATTTTGTTTTTTTTGTTTAATTCTTCACTTAATACTAATAATATGACAAGATAAAAGATTACAATTTGTCTTTTTATTAAATATTATATACCTACAACTAGAACTTTGTACTTTTACAAAAATATTTTAAAATTAACCTAAAAATTAAAATAAAAAATGTGATGAAATTCATATAATATTTTTATGTTATAAAAATTCGATTTTATTGTATATTACCATAGATAATTCTAATTTGTATAGTATTCTCACTTTGATGCTTTCCACGTCGCGCCATCTATTAGATCGAAGCATCAACAGACGTATGTAGTGTGTTTGTATGACGTATGTAGTGTGTTTGTTGTTGTTTTTAAGGTCAAATTCATCTTTATTATACGATGACAACAACGGCAACTGATAGTACTATACAAGTTATAAATATCTATGATGTTACTTATCATGCTTTATATTATATTGCTCTAAAAATTTGATCATAGATGGCGCTTTAAACTAAGCGTTTTACCATTAATTTGATCGATCAGTAGCGAATTTTTAAGAAAAACCTGGGTAAATTTGTACACAAAACAAGAAATATTACCTGAGATTTTTACTGTATTAGGCGAACTTAATTTGTTCAAGAATTTTTATTAATTTCTTTTTTAAAGTATTTTTTGTAAATGACTTATTTTGTTCCGTTACATCAAAATGTTTATAATAACTAGTGACATTTAGAATAAGTTCCAGTAGTGCTACCTTAAGGATCATATATAGATATTGATTCAATGTTTGATAGAGCATGTCTTTAAGATGGCGCTACTGAAATTTCTTATCTTACCACTACATACATAAAAACACAAAGGTCACAAAGGTTACGTACACATATACACTGAAACATTGAACATTAAATTAAATAATTAAAAGCAAAGTGAATAAAAGTTATAAAATGACTATCTTATACATATTGCATCTTAAAAACTAATTAAAATTAAAAAAGGATATTTTAATAAAATATATCGATACACTAATTTCAATACCCGTTATCCCACAACTTGTTAACTTTACAGGAAAAACGTAAGGCTTTCTGGCATTATTACGCAGGGACAAGGCATGAAAATCTATAAGTATGACAAAAAAATATTTTTCTTCAAACAATTTAGTCATTGCACCAAAAAACGATTTTTGCAAAAATGTGGGATAGCGGGTTATTGAAGTTAGTGTATCGATATTTAATACATAAAAAGAGAACTTATTTTGTAAAAGACAATTTTGGATGCAAAAGGGCGTTTAATTTTTTTTTTTGTATTAAATTTAAAAATAAATTGGAAATAATTTTTATTAAATATTTTTTTCTTACTTATTAATAATAACAATTTGGTATACAAAAGAAACAAAATCGGAAACGATATTTAGCATAATTGACATAACGTATAGACTTGAAGATTCTGATCAACTAAGCAAGACTAAAATTGTGTTTAAAACAATCAAACACCGTGAAATTTTGAATTTTTTACAAATTTCTATGAGTAATCCCACTCAAAAAAGTGTATTAAACTAGCTCATTTTAAACCCGATTCGATCAAAATAATATTTTTTTGATTCGATCAGAATTTTGTTCGATCAAAATAATTTTTTTTTATTCGATCTGATTTTTTTTGTATTCAATCAGACTTTGATTTCATCAGATTTTGATTCGATCAAAATAACATTTTTTTGATACGATCAGAATTTTGATTCGATCAAAATCAACTTTTTTTTATTCGATCTGAATTTTGTTATTCAATCAGATTTTGATTTCATCAAATTTTGATACGATGTTCGATCAACTTTTGATTCGATCAAAATAACATTTTTTTTATGTTATGAATTTTGATTCAATCAAAATAAACTTTTTTTATTCGATATGCATTTTTTTTATTCAATCAAATTTTGATTTCATCAGATTTTCATTCGATCAACTTTAGATTCGATCAAAATCATTTTTTTTATTTGATAAAATTTTGATTCGATTAAAATAAACTTTTTTATTCGATCTAAATTTTGATTCGTTCAGATTTTGATTCGATCAAAATTTAATTCGATCAAAATCTATTTGATTTTTATTCGATTGAATTTTGATTTGATCAAAATCAATTTTGTTTTTGGTGCGATAAAAATTATTTTTTTTTATTTAATCAGATTTTGAGTTCATCATATTTTGATTCGATCAACTTCTGATTCAATCAAAATCAATTTTTTTTATTCGATCAAATTTTGATTCGATCAAAATAAACTTTTTTTTATCTGAATTTTTTTTTTTTATAAAAGTGCAATTCTTTTTTATTAATAATAAATCAACGAATTTTTTACAAGTAAAATATAAAAATGTTGATTTTATCAAATAAAAAGAAAATTAAATAATTTTTTAATCGAATCAAAATTTTATTAAAATCAAATCTGATCGAATGGATAACATTTAGCGAAATACCGAGGGGATACTCACATGTGGAAGTCCTGGGACAACCTCGCTATGGAAGTCATGGAAGTCATACGGAGGTCATGGAAGTCATATTATGTCAGTCAATGGGACGAATATAAAAGACTAGAAGTTATAGAAAATTTTTTTTTGAGCAAATTGTCTCATTTGCTTTAAAATTATTGAAGATGAACTTTCATTTCCAGTTTATCAAAAACAGATTTACAATTTATATATCAAAATTGTTTTAAAAAAAAATTACAAATTAAATTCCTTAAAAATCTATAACAGCTCAATAAAGTGATGCGTTTGGAAATAATATTATAAAATGTATAAAAATTAATTACTAATTAGAAAAAAATTATCTGAAAAACTAGCGACTATATGAAATATTCTGTAAAATAAATATCTTAATTATTCCTCTCCATGGCCGAAACTACCTTGTACAATTTTCTTTTATTATTGGTCTGCAGCGGACACTCTCTATTGTCAGTATGATATTGCAGTTCAGATCTATTTAAAAATGAACGTTTGCATTTGAAACATTGATGCAACAGGCCACATTCACCTTTGAGGTGTGCATTCTTATTAGTTAAGTAAATAAACGAATGTCCACAGTGGCAGTATTCTCGTTCTAGAAGCTTTTTATTTTTCCTGACCGTTAGATGTGTGCTTTTTCTACGTTTTTTTATTGCTTTTCGTTTTTCACCTCCTGAAAATAAATAGGAAAATTGAATTAATACACAAAAAATTGTAAATCAATATTATTAAAATTAATTTAAAATTTAAAATATCATGCGTTTTTTTTATACTACAATACGTACAGTTCATAATCCTGTTTAGTTTATTATAGGCAACAACAAAATGTCTTCTCTCTATAATCAAACCCATGAAAAATGGTCGATTTTTTGTCCTTACCGCGAAAAAAAAATTTATAA
>JANSTW010037337.1:0-15009 GCA_027564275.1 Diadocidia ferruginosa | reverse complement strand
TATTTAATTTGATTTCTTGTTTTTACAAACTTATTTTAAAATATGTATATAAAATCCAGCTCATACGAAAAAACCATGATTCCATTGATATTGTCAAATTGATTAAAAATTACCATACAATAATACCGATTTTTGTTAACTGTATAATTACTAAATATATCGTCATTCAAACGTCTATTAAATTTTTAATTTTAATTTATTTTAATTGTATTTTTTTGTAATATTTATTTACAGAATATATAGGAAACACAAGTTGTGCAGAGATTTAAGATGAATATTTTTAATTTATTACATACAGAGAGACCTTTTTAACCTTTTTTGTAATATATTCGAAAATCAATTCAATGAATATCGACAATATTCATATTATTCATCGATAACTGTCCATAATTTTGTTTCTTTATTTCTATAAAGACAATATATTTTGTAAATATATACAAAACGCACTTTAAAGAACACAGTCATCCATTGAATTACTCAGCTGAAGTATATTAGCCAACAGCAAAACTTATACGAAACACTTTTATAGAGATTTGAGAACAATTAACATATAAGATCAAAATGGGAAAAAAGAAAATTACAATTTTCAATAGGATATTGTATAATATTTAAGTTATACTATAGAAAATGTATTTTATAAAATATTTTATTTTCGAAACATACAGACAATTATTCATATAAAATTCCAACGAAGCTGAGCTGCCGCTGCTGCACTTTGAGTAAAATAATTTTAAAAATATTTGTACAAAACACCCATTTAACATTTTGCCTGTATAAACAGCTTTGTACATATCGTCGATCCCAATGTCAAGTATAATAAGTCGGCTTTGCAAATTTTTCAGGTAAAGTGTTTCTAATATTAATAGGTTTACTGCTAAAATTATACAAATCAAATGTTGTAACTTCTCCAATTTTCATTGCAGAATTTCGAGATTTTGACAAAAAGTATTGAATGTCATATACATTCGGTGATGTTAATAACCAAATAATATGATAACTCAAGTTATCATACTTGTCATCGAAACCAACGATATATAAGTGCAGCGTGCGCATTGTGTTGGGCGCCAAATGATAGCTAAGTAATTTTTGAAAAAAATAACTAAAATATTTCCAAGTTGTATAGAAAATTCTGCATGTATTATTATCTTGTATTTAAATATTATTTAATTGTTACCTAGATAGATATAAAGGTAATTTAACTATTAGAAAATAGAAAAGGTATAAATTAACATGTACCTTGTATATAATATTAAAGGTATGTGCGATTTCAATGGGATTAGGAATGCAACGGAAAATATTTTTTCTTTGAAAATATCGTAGAGCATTTGGTGCGTATTGCGTTAAGGTGTGTGTAATAAATTATTATCTTTAATTGTTGGTTCTTATTCAGGTTGTGTGATATATTATAATTGAAATTCCGTAGAAATTAAAATAATATCTATAAATTCATTGATTTTATAAAAATTTAAGAGAATTTAATGAAATTATTTTGTCCAATAATTTTATTTGAGCATTCGAACGATAGAGATGAAATCGAAGTATTTAAAAATAATTACGTTTTGTTATATACGGTTAGTAAAACATAAAGAAAAGTATTGTAATCACTAATCACCATAAAATTCTTTAAAGTAAAAAACACCTATCCGTCCGTGCATAGAGCGTAAAAAGAAACAGAAAGCTCTAGAAGATATACGATCTTAAAAATTTGTGGGGATAATTTTCTGAAACGTTCTGGTATTGAACGTCAAAAGATTTGTCATGTGATACCCACGAAGGATATGTAGAAGTCAGGAACGGGTAACTTCTATACATTTTAATATAAAAGAGAAGCACATCGAATTATTTTTAAAGAAAAGTCAATATAAAGAAAAGATTTTTTAAACACAATTTACAGATATTTTTTATTGTACACTATCATAATCCTTATTATAGCAAAATTCAAGATAAATAACAGAACAACTGAAAAGTGAATCCTTCTTGCGATCCAGATTAACCTGTATACCTTAAATCAATATTACCGCAACAACATTATGTGGAAAAAAATTAAAAATAAACAACACTTTTTTTAACCAGAAATTTATCATCCCAAATTGTGCAAAAATCACAAATCTTGTGTATATATTATATACAAACAAGTTTACTCCTTTAATGCTTAACCATAATCTATATATCTGAAACATCATCGAATAAACAAGAAGAAAATCAGAAAAAATCAAAGTGGTTATATAGTTGAACCTGATTTGTGCTATAACACCCGGTTTAGAATACTCTGAAAATATTTGTTTAAACTTTTACAGGTTACAGAAACTGGATCACACATCAGGTGGCTGTCAGTATAAAATGGATGTTGTTTTAATTCAATGACCCATATATACTAATATGATGTATATTTTTGGGCTTAATCTCAAAATTTATATTAATAAGAACGCATAAGTTGTATATTTATGGAAAACAAGAATAATTCGTAAAAAGTACCACTACATGAATCCAACCAGAAATAAATATTTACAAATCCCATTCAACAAGTTCCACCATATCCACACAGAAGATATACATCACTGAGTGAACAAAAACAGGTGGCGCTGGAATTTTGTTGTTGTTCCGCCGGTATATAGAGTTTAGTTTATTGATGATAATAATAATAATATTATGATGGCAGGGACCCACGTGGTCGATAAAACCAGAATAACTTGAATTTTTAAAATTGTATTTTTTCTACTCGCCAACTATATAAAAATGAATGGGGTGAGAATATTGGTGCAGAAAAAATGTAGTTTTTTCTGCTTCTTTAATGTGTCTGCGTACACATAACAATATTATATTTATATTCAACTATTTAGATTTTTATTTTGGTTTTTTATTATTATTATTATTATTAAATAATATGACTATAACAAAATGTATTTACAAACAAAAAATCCAGTTTCTTGTACACAAAAATTTTATTTGATGGTTTTTTCGGATTGTTTTGATTTTGTTTGGTTATATCTTCTGATGGTCCGCATTTATTTTGTTATAGAAAATCTTGTTTTCTATATAAATGTCTGAGACTTTTTTTCTGAAAAAAGCTCGTTTTTATTCAATAAACAAAAAACTGCTAAATTAGTCGAAAAAGTGAATTTTTCGTTTGAAAAGAAAAGTCATTAGTCTAGTCTATAGTCTATATATGGATAATGATCGAAATATAGACAAGTTGTGTTTGTATTGAAATTAAAAGTAATTTATAGGATCTACTTTGAAAATGATGACTTTAAGAATGAATATGATTTTTATTGAATTTAATTTTTTGGAAAAGATCATTTGAGACAATTTTAGTCAATAAATATAAAAAAAAATCATTTTTATTGTTTATTTCTAAATTTTTCTGACAAATTATTATCTTTTTAACAAACTAAATTTTGTTTCATGGAAATTGGTTTATAATAATTACGAAGATACAGGGAAATTAATTGTGTAATGAATAACTCCGCCATCTTAAATAACTCCGCCATCTTCAATTTTTTCTTTGAAAACATGGTTCGAAATATTTAAATTTTTTAGTTTTATCATATTACCAATAAAATTGCTTTTAACACGATAAACTAAGCCAAATGCACTCTTTAAAGACGTTTTATAATTATTTTTTTTAGAGGGTCACAAGCATTATATGCTTTGCTGATAAGGTAATTTTTTGTTTAGCAAATAAACGCAGCAATGAACTAAATAATTTAGATTATTTAACAATAAAAAAAATGTCTTCTTATAGTTAGTATTTATTGGTCATTTTGGCATTTTACAAACAGTGTAGTATTACGTATACTTAACGTTAACAACAACCACGTTAACTTATAAACATTTTATTTAATTTTAATAATTCATAATTTTTTTCGATAAATAATCACTTCGACCACGCGTACTTTATAATAAATAAAGAAAAAACGATTTTCTTTCTATGCTTCAACTTATATAATAGAAAAACTATTACACACTGCTCATAAAAATCCAATTATTCGCATAGTTATAACTTTTTAGACGTAAACAAATTTATGAGATTGAATATTAAAAACTAATATTATGCCATCAAGCATAATGCATATTTTAATGTATGCACATTATTAGAAAATATAGGTTTTATAGACTTCATGCATAATGACATAACATTACAGTTTTATTGAGAAAAGTTTTAAAGCTGTTAAGACACTATCTATATAATGCAGCCGATATATTAAAAACTGTTATACAAAAATGGGTTTCTTAACTATGTTATTAGTGTGTTATTTTGCATTTAGAAAAAAATCGTATTAAAATTAAGATAATAAAATTATTTATTAATAAATCGATATATTGTAATTATACACCTATTATATTGGCTTATTACGTGATGCTGATAATAATATGAGTCGAGTCTATTATTATATAATTTTAGCACAAAGTACATTATATTTAATTATTATTATAAAACCTAGTAAATATAGAAGAAAAAAGGGTCCATTTTTTTCATTGCTTGGCTATAAAATAACAATTTAAAAACACACTTTATAACATAGTTAATTGCGACTTTAAAAACCATTTTAAAATAATAAACACGTCAGTTTTTTTGTGTGTCAGTGAAAGACAGACATTTTTTTTAAACAAAGTTTATTTTTTTTATAAATATCGATTATATTTTAAATGTACCTTTTTCATAAATCATGTAAAAAACCTATTTAATTAAAATATAATCAAAATTAATTATAATTTTAATCTAAACATAATCAAAGTTTCTATACAGCTAACTCTGTAAAGGAAAATAACATTTTTAATGGTTTAAAGTTATATGGAAAAAACTATCGTTTAAATGTTTGTTTTTATTGAATAAAAATATACAAAACAATTATCAGAAATTATCTTATATATTATAGCAGTAATGATCATGGAAATGTTTCTTTTAAAAATATTATTTCCATATAATGGTGGAGTTATTAAGCTGGCGACCAAATATGGCATATGACTGCTGTATAGTCTTAAATGCAATCCGATTTTATTCGTTTTTAAAACATAAATTTCTTCTTTAATAAATTTTAAATAATAATTAAATAACAAACAAAAATTAGGGTAAAATTTAAATTATAAAAAAAAACAGAAAATAAATAAAAAACATTTTTTTTTTAGTAAAAATAAAATCTCTATTAAAATTACACTAAAAAAGAGAAAAAAAACATTAAAAAAATTCTTGTAAGAATATTGTCTATTATTAAGCAACGCTCAACAACACATTTTAAATTTATTTCTATATAAAATATGTACGTTTGACAAAACATTTTATAAGTGCTAAAGGCGTTTACATTACACAAATATTTTACAAAACTTGATCTTTATTTATTTTTTTGTAATTAAAATTATTTTTTAAATTCTATTTAGATAATATAAAATTAATCACTTTGAAACTATTTTTCGTAATAAAAAAAATTTAATTAAATTCGTATTTAAAATCACAACATCTTTTTTACCAAATTTACTAATTTCCATTTTCTAGAAACATTTTGAATATGTAAACTTTTCCATTGCCAACACTGTTCATATACAGAAAAATCCATTTTATAATGCAGAAAATAATAATAGTTTTGCGAAGACCTCAATTATCTCCATATCGCGCATAATAATAATTTTTTAATTATAATTTTTCAATAATTAAATTTTAAAAGTTATACAATCAATATAAGTATAAGTTATACGTTACAGGCAAAATAACATAGAAAAGGTGGTAATTTTAACAATAATTTCAATAAACATTGTACCTTTTACATACACAATGTAACAAATTTTTATAAAATTTTCAATTTTATATATATAGTTAATAATTGTAAAAATAAACAATTTCTTAATGTGTTAAATAAAATTTATTAGTCATTTATTGTGTAAAATATTTATTAATAATTTCTCTTTACTAATAAAGAAACGAACGAAAAAAACTCTCTACACAGTACACACAATGCACAAAGGTTCGTCGCCTTCTCATGTCTTTCGTTCAATTTGTTTTCGTTGTTCGATTTTACATATCTAAAAATATTTTTATTGTCAAATTTAATCTAGTTTATATGCCCACTACTATTTTATTTATTGAATTGACAATATTTTATAATTTTTTTTTATTAAATAATATTTTAGATAAATATTATTGTTATAAAAAGAGTTTTTTTTCGTCTATTTCTACACACCCATTTTAAATAAATTTTATAATGTATAATAATGTAAATAAATTATAATCGTTTATGGAAATAATGTAAAAAAATTATTTTATAAAATATATATAGGTCATAAGTCAATACTTATATAATTGGTTTAAGGAATTTATTTGACCAACTGATTTTAATAATTTTTTAACTTTATTCAATCACATATATATAGGAAGTATATAAAATAAAAATTTTGTTTTAATCTGTCCTTGGTATACACAAAAAACTCTTTATTTTTAAATATTTGTCCGAAGAAATGATTAAAACTTTTTTTCCAAAGATGAATATTAACAATTTCGATATTTATAATTTAACAGATTGATTGATTGAATTATTCATGCGTGTAAAAAGTTCTAGAACTTTTTTAAGTCGCATTTAAGAAAAAATTAAAACACAATTATTTCTCATTGACATGCTATAAAATAAGGCAAAAAAATATATATAGTGTGCGTAAAAAAATTTATAATTACATTATTTTAAATTAATTTAATGGTTTGTGTGTCTACAACATATATATGGCTAATTATATAATTTATATATAAGAGAAAAAATTATATATACCAACAACAAAATTAAATCGATCATTTTACTTAATGTATGAATAATAACAAAAAAAATAAAACATACAAATTCCCTTGAACATCATAAATGTTTATAACTTATTGAAGTATAGACTGTTCAAATATATAATTTAACAAAAACCTATATAGAAAGAACCTTGTGTGCGAAAATAAAATTATTTTCTGCTTATCAACCCATTGCACTTGACGCATCGTCGTCGCATATCATCATAAAACATATAAACATTATGTATGAAGGTAATTACCATATCATAGTACATTATATTTATAAGTCAGTGTACCATAATAATATAGTATCTCTCTAGTTTAATAATAAAGACATGTAAATATATAATTGTTACTTTTGCTTTTTTCCATAAAATGCAAATGAAATTAAATTCCTAGACAAAATTCTAAGCAAAAACAACAATTTATTCAACCAAATCGTTGAATGAAAAAGATTTCGGTTTTATTGTTGTGTGTGGTTAGAGAATATTTGTTTCAATTATACACGCAATCAATGGTATATAATAATAATAATAATTATAAGACACGTTTTTTGTAGATTTAATTTACCGGAACCAACAAAACAATAATACAACACAGATGGTCTGCGTAGTATACGGAATATGTTCAGGTTCAGACTAAAAATATATATATTTTTTTAAATAAAAAAAACTATAACATTGAAATAGTAAAAAAAAACATTGTATAAATAAAAATATTATTAAAAATTAAGAATTTATTTAAAATTCGCTTGAGCAATACATTGCAAGTCTTTCGTTTTGATTTAGCGAATTTTTAGTATTATTTAAAATTTGATACAAATTAATAATTAAATAAAAAAAAATACTTCATGGTCCAAAACAGTTTTATAGGATCTTTTTTCGGCATTAGTTGGACAGTGACCCCACCCCTATAATCATCCCCGATAAAAAAACTTACTTTAATTATTGGGAAAAAATGCTTTATTTCAGCAAAGAAGCGTGTCAAATTCAAATAAAAATAGTTAAAAAATGCTTACTAATAAATGGGAATGGGGTAACGTGACAAATAAATAATATTTAAAACAGCTACAAGCTAAAAAAAATTGCAAAAGAATCGACTTTGCTAGGCGAAAGGACTGTATCTTCTATGGAAAAGGATGTAAAACACCACCTTTTTAGAATTTGTTCTAAAATAATTTAAATTGAGAGAAAAAAAATATAAAATTAATTCCAAATTAATCAAACCAAAAACAAATGCTAACCTAAAATTTAATTTCGCAAAGAGAAGAACTTTATATTGACAAGTTCATTAACACAAAGACATTACAATTTAAAGCCTGTTATTTGTTTTGTTCTCCTATTAAATTGTAATTTAAAATAATAACTTCAAAAAAACTCGTTTTTTTACATAAACATCTTTTTCATTCATAAAAAAATATAATCATAATAATTATTATTATTATTTGTTTACAGCAATAACTCTACTGTATACATTTTTGTATATAATCCAGTTTATTAGTTGATTACCTCAAATAACCTATCTGTTTATACACTTGGTCTGGGTGCGGATAAACAGCTGCTTCACAACCTCCAATCACTATTTATTAGTTAATAACAATATTATAATTCATGTTTCCGCTAAAAAATTACCAGTTTTCTCGTTAGTTTCCTACGCACCCATTTTGAAACATATCGGTCGCGTCGTTAATATTATTTATATTTTCAAAAGAAAAACTTGTTAAAAATCATCATTTTTATACAAGAAAAAAAAGTTTTATACAGAGCGTTATTATAACAATATATTGATGGCCCCAAGTTCACAGTTCCCCAGACGTCTATATATATAAAGAAGTCTAGAGATTTACTATACAGTTTCTAAAAATCTAGAATAAAGCATCATTAAAACAAGTATTTAGTGTAAAAATATATTTTTTTAATGTATTTTATATAGGCAAATCGAGTCATTCATTCATTTTGTAAAATCATAACCTATCTCAAGTTCAACATACAGAAAAAACCAGTTTAACGTAAATAATAATGATGGCAAAATGTAAATAAAAATAATAACAAATTATTTTTAATTTCAGGTGTTTTTTTACAATATTTCATTAAAAAATTACAAAACCATAGTCAATTTAGACAAAAAAAATAAGTGTATAGTGTAGAGTCTAGGGCTGTTCTGATATTGAAAAATCATCATAATTTGCGATATTTCATAAAATCATCGTTTTGTATAAAATAATAATAATGGATAATGTTTTGTATATATATCGAACAATTTTTGAAGAGCAAAAAAAGTACTTTAGACAGATATTTTAAATTGTAAAATAATCGATATTTCAAAAATATCATCGATATATCGATAATTTTTTAGGAGCAAACAAAGTACTTTAGATATGTTGAATGTCGATGTTTCTAATTAATTCTAAATTTTAGATAATTTACGTAAAATATCGAAATTTTTAGATATATATCAAACGTAACAAGCAAAAAACAAAGAAAAATCGATAAAATAAAAAAAATCGATATTTCAATATTTCATAAAATTATCGTTTTGGATATATTAAGAGATATTAAATAGCAAAAAAGTTCTTTAAATATATATGTCGAATGTCGATTACTTCTGAATTATACAGATAATTCACATACAAAATATCGACAGTTTAGATATATTGCAGCAAACGTAGCAAAAGCATAGAAAATTATAAAAACCGATGATAAAAAAAAATTTTATCGTTTAAAAATATCGATATATACTTAAGGAAAAATATCGAAATTTAAATATCGATATTAGAAAAATAGAAAATATCGAAATTTTTAAATCAATATTAGGAAAATAGAAAAATATCGACATATCGATGTATATCAAACAGCCCTGGAATATTGACAAAGAAAACGTAAACAGACAAAAAATTGCTATTTAGTTAGAAAACTTGTTGGCCGATTTTCTGCTTTTGGACAAGGAACAGAACGCCATATATCGAACAATAAAGCTGTTTTATCCAAATAAACAACAAATTACGTTATAAAAACCGAAAATACATCCCACAATTTCTTGCTTTAATAGAAGAACTATTTTTGATATTGTCTGCTCTGTATTTACATCTCTAAACCATATGAACTAAACTTGTTCACGAAAAAAGCGTTTAATAAGAAGAAAAAAAAATCAAAACTAACCGCATCGCACCGGAGATCACAGATATAGCAGCAGTAGTAGCACTAGCCAGTAATGGTTGTTGTACTTGATCGGCATTTTTTTATAGTAATAATAATAATAAACAACAAAGATGTGTAAAATTGTGTAAAAAATAAAAAAAAACGGGTTCAAATAATTCAAGTCAGGCACACTTTGGACCGGTTTCTATATACTCTTACGTATATATAAACTTAACTCAAAACAAGAAATCTGATTTTTATTTTGTGTTATGTGGTCAGGTCATGAATTCGTTTGGTTTTAGTTTTTTTTTCTTCATCTCTATGGTGGGTATATACATTTTTTCAAAGAATAGATAATTGCAAAATCGGAAGCAAACTTCTTATACACACATTAATGACTGTATCTATATAACTAGAGGTAAAATAACGATATGTAAATGAAACCGGTGAGAAATATTTAATGGGCATATTAAATAACCGGTATTCCGGAAGTTGAGAGGAAATACCGTCTAGATAATGGGTGTTATTATTTATATATACTTTATTGTTTATGCTCGCATATCCGAGCGGCTACTTGATGTTATATGGGTTTTTAATGAAATGAATAATTGTTAATTGTTGCGTTTAAACACACATAACTAAAGATTGAAATTTGATGAATTATATTAATTTATATTTGTATACTTGCGGGTATCAGTATGCGTTTTTAATTCGAAGTGGTTCAAGTATAATATATCATTTAAGCTGTTCAGCAAATCAACTTTTCCATCTGAGACACATTGACACTGCATTTTTGTCCTTTTCTTCAAAAGATAGAAATAATTTTAACAATTCTTCTATCTGATACCATTGTTTTCACTGATGTGTCATATGTGTCATATGTAAAACTGAATCTAACAACATACAGAAATTCATAGCAAAAGACATAAGTTCAAATATTTATAGTCTGGCTCACTCAATTACCGTTTTGACGTGCAAGTTTTTCACTACCAAAAATACTAATTTTAGTAACCAGTGACAAATTTTCCATATATTGCATCCAGAAATGAAGCATGACAATTTTTTGTAAGGAAGAATTTTGAAATTGGTACTTAAATAAGTTGAGTAATGCACTTATCTCACTCCAGTACCGAGGTGAGAAAAATTATGCGAGACAAGAAAAAGCTTAAAAGATTAAGAAGCTTTTAACGCAACATTACACAGAATCAAATGAATTTTAAATAATTGCCATTATACTATCTGCTACATATAATGATTTTGGGAAGTAAATATTTTGATTTGAGAAATGATTAATTTTTGTTGTATTAACTAAAAATTTACAATTGTGAGAAAATATTTTAAAGCATTTAATAAATTCATTATTTATTTAATGATTACGGAAGTATGACATACATGCCAATAGAGGCTTAAGCTATGGCTTCTATGGACACGTATATGTTGGACGTATACGTCCAACGTATACGTCTTCATGCAAGCCGTAGCTTTACTGTTTTTTTTTTAATATTTTATTCTGTAAAATTAGAATTTCAAAATTAATAAGGACTTAATATTGTGAATCAAATAAAATAAAAAAGTTGTTATTCCGATTTTCATTTAAATAATAATTTACTTAATTTCGATAAAGATAATTGTTTTACTATAACATTATTTGGTACATTTTATTTCATGTTGATTTACCAACAATTATATATGTTGTTGGTAAATCAACAAATACTAATTTACTAATAAAAAATCACTGCTTTTTCAAAATTAAAAAAAAAACATTTACATATAAAAATACCTTATACAAAAATGATTTATTGCAAAAATAATTTAATAAACGCCAATCAAAAATTCGATGCTTTAAAATAAAGCTAATGGATTACAATTTTTTCTATTAAAAAAAATTCAAATGTTTCAAAATATTTATCCATCTTACAAAATATATCATTCGCATAATATAGAGCTCTGCACAATAAATAAAGTATATCTCCATATAGAAAATAATTTAAACATCGCATTTCGTCGTAGAAAATCATAATTAATAATAATTAAAAATACGAAAACAGATACACCGCAGCAGGAAAGATGCGATGGTCCATGGGTGGGTATATATTTGGTTTTTTTGGACTATCGAAAAAAACACCATAAATATTATTGAATGAATTTTTGGTTTGCCAATAATATTTATTATAAATAAATGTAATCCAAATAAAACGTTTAAATATCTTAATTTAGCGATATGCGAGAAATATACATTGATGAAATATTCTCCGCATATAGAAATATCGAAATCTATTTTTTTGAATTAAAAACTGTGAATAAATCTACAACAAAATATTTACAAAACATAATATTATTCATCATTTATCTATCTAATTAATCATATTTTGGTCGATGCTGGAGATCAAATAGAATAATATTCAACATTATTATTATTAGATGGGGAGCTACAAAAAAATTGTTTTGATTCATTCATGACTTCTATTATTATTGAAGTTAATATTTTTTTATCTCGCGGGCACATTTTTATAGTCGGTAAAAATAAATGAAGAGAAAAAAAACCGACTAAGACAACTCTATTATTAATAAATTTGTTAAGTACTCTTCAAATAATATAAATAAATATAATTTTTTAAAATTTAAAGAATAGGTAGTAATTAATAAATTATTATTGTTCTCTGCAGTATACTTATTGATAAATGGTTATTTAAATTAATTTGATTTATAAGGTTGTGAACAAATTTCAAATATTTTTAATAGCAACCACAAAACGTTTGTATTAAATTTTTTGAACTAAACAAATTATTTTGGGGTCTCGGAAAAATTTTAATTTATTGTTTGAAAACTGAAAAAGGGATTGATTGCGAGAGCGTTAAGTTACTTTAAATTTTTGAAATTTTATATTTCTTCAATAATAATATATTCTAATAGGAGGAGATATTTGCAGTCTGGTTTGCTATATCTTATACTAATAATATAAAAAAAATGTTATTTTTATTGAATGAGTATATGTTTTTTAGCAGTCCCTTTAACATTTAAAAATCATATTTATTCAAAAGTTTAGTCATATACATATTCTATATAAATTCAATTTTTTTTTTATTTTGTTGTTTTTTAGAAACATATTACCACAATATTCAAAAAAATAATAAAAAAGCCATAATTATCAAATCCATTATAAAAACCCAGCAAGCAACCGCACCGAAAAACCTTAAAACCATAATCATTGACTTTATCCATATATATATACGCATAATAAAGACGATTTAGCTTCTTCATCATCTTGACTGTTTGTAACAAGACAAAAATTTTATTTTATAAGATGATGATGAAGAAAATACACAAAAACCTCAAAAATTTTGATCGAAACAGTAAACATCAATTTATACAGAAGTATATACGCATATATATTTATATTATAAAATTTTAATAATAAATATTTTCGAATGACGATGTGAATATCATCGACGTGAATTGATTCCGGGAAAATAACTATATAATGTTTATTTATGTACCTATATAAAGTAGAAATATATTCATAATAATTATTATTGATCATATTCAACGAAATATGATCATCATCTTATATATTATAATATTTTTTTTAACCATACATTATTTAACATCACTTTGATTTCATTTCAAAAACGAACGCTCAAGAGGTTATTTTGGAGAGAAAAAATAAAAAAATTTCTTGAAGTTTATTTACCAAACTTTTTCAACGCAACAAAAAAGCTCACGCATGTGTATCTTGAAGCTATATAACGATAATTTTTTGTGGTTGTCTTTATATACCGTCTTCATCATCATCGTCATCATCATATTGTATACATAATATTATTTAAAAAATATATATATAATAAAATTGATGGGTAAAAAAATTAAAATATATATTACGTCATATATATAAAAAAAATATAAAGAAAAAATAAAATTTCTATATATATACGAAACTTTTCGATCATTAAAAACTCTAAAAAAGATGAAGAAAAAAATATTAACTAACTATTATATATTTGAAAATGTTTATCGATGAAGGAGCCATTTTGGTATTTCGAAGAACATAATTTAAGAATATTTATTGTTTCGTATATATGTTACCATCAGAGAGCTATAAAAGCCATAAGATAAAAAATACATAAAATACAAAATATTCTTCTGCGCGGCCGTTCAAAAAATGGTTGTGTTTGTTGTTCGGTTCATTTTGAAGTGGATAACAAATTTGAATTAAGAATTTTTATTTTAAAAAAATACTAATAAATATTTTGTTTATAAAATCATGAGTATTGTAAAATACATTCGATGTACGCAGTAGAATAACAGACTTTAATGTATAGTTGCTACCAAAAAAAAATCACTGTAATGTTTCGCATTAGGACAATTACTGTCAATATTTTCATATATAATAACTCTGTTTCAATATAGTTTACTATAATTTGAAAATTTTAATGAGAAAATAGTACGATACAATCATTCAAAATTTACAAAAAAATATAGAATCATTTGTGCAAAACTATAAATGTCACTGTTATTTGAACATTTCACAGACCTTCATAGTAAATTTAATTAAACGAGCAAACCCCTAACTTATATACACTAAAAGTACGCTAAAAAGACAAGAAAAATGGTAAGTTTTGTGAAATGTTCATTTTTGTGGTCAGTTTAGGGTCATGATAATTTGTTTACAGTATATTCAAATTTTTAGTTTAAAATTCTCCAAAAATAAGGCGCCACTGTAAAAACCGCACATATTACTCGTAAAATGATTGAATAATATTTGTTTTACCTATATACCTATTAATTGTCGTGAAGTTATAATTAACAGAAAATAAAAAATATAATTTTATATTTTAAATAAAAAAAAATTATGGTTCCGCATAAATTCTATATATAAGATAAATATCTTTGGCCAGCATCTCGCAGCAAGTACCCAACTATATATAATATAATACGCAATTATCTTTTGTGTAATATTATTATAATAATGGTGAAGCTTGTGGCATATTTATTATTCAAATTTTTTTTTGTTCGATCAAAACCGATTATAAAAGAGCGTTTTGTTAAGAGTGACTGATACCAATGCAGTGGGTAACTTTGATGCACGATTTAGCGCTCATCTTTCGATGAAAT
>JANSTW010037226.1:0-15012 GCA_027564275.1 Diadocidia ferruginosa | reverse complement strand
TCAGATAGAAAAAGGGTAAAAATGGTCCCTATGCTCCCTCGCTTTGGAGTAAAGGACACGATGATGATGATGATGATATATGGAACAAGAACAACATATTAGAAAAAATATGTTTCAACTTACATATTATGACTTATGTAATATAATTCATAAATTAAGTTACTTATTTTGCATTATATTTACGCACCATACTAAAAACGATCTACAGAAGGAAAATTATCAAGTGAATTTTAAATAATTGTCTTTGTGTTTGGTTTAATATATATATATAAAAAAGAAGAGATTTATATTATAGTAGTACGCATAAATATGTTTCATGCATATATGAAGAAGATTTCAACCCATCAGAAGGGTATTTAGAAGAAATTAGCTTTTGATCCTAAATTTATTTAAAAGAAAAAAATATAGTTTGTGATCATATTGATGATTTTTTATCTTTTCAAATATAAAATTACATTTTATCATTGATCAGTATAGTGTGATCAATTTTAAAATTTCTATTTTATTTTTGCGATCATATGAAGAAATCAAGAGATCAATCTAAATAAATAATAAATAACTTATTTCGCATTATATTTACACGACACTAAAAACGACGATTTCATTGATTTCCATTTTTTTAAAATGATTTCCACTTTTTTAAATGACTTCCAAATAATTTCAATTTTTTTAAATATTTCCAAATTATTTTCATTTTTTTAAGAGATTTCCAAATGATTTTCATTTTTTTTAAATGATTTCCAAATGATTTTTATTTTTTTATATGATTTCGATTTTTTGAAATGATTTCGATTTTTGGAAATGATTTCTTTTTTTTTAAATGACTTACAAATGATTTTCAAATGATTTCCATTTATTGAAATGATTTCTATAAGATTGTCCTAAAATTTCCAATAGTGAACCCCTCGAAAAACGATCTACAGAAGAAAAATGATTAATTGAGAAGAAGAGATCATTTTTTGATCCAGAAAAAGTTAGTTAGTTTGTGATCATAATTATGATTTTTAATCTTTTCAAATATAAAATTAAATTTGATCATTGATCCGTATATAGTGATCAATTTTGTAATTTCTATAATATTTTTTGCGATCATATAAAGAAAACAAGCGATTGAACTGATTATATGACTAAGATTAAAATTTAATTTAATTTAATTACTATCATACTATGATTAGAAGTAATCAAATTATTAAGTTAATTTTAGCCATATAATCATAAATGATTCATTAAATTTCTTCCACCAAGTGCATATCTGGCAACATGAATATTATGGTAAAGTTTACAGCATATATATGTTTATGCACAAATACATATCGACATTATGTATGTTTATAATGTTAGTCGGTTGTATTATATGAACGTACTTCGTAGATATTTTCCTACACAATCTTCGTCTTTTAAATCACTCGTTTGTGTATACGTATATATATTATATATATTAAAATAATAATAAAAAATGTTGAGTTTTTTCATCATTTCATCTTATTTTGTAAAGAACTCTGACAATTCCAGGAATACAGGTTTTAGGTTCAAAGATTTTTTTCTTCGTTGTTTTTTTTTCTTTGCTTTTGTGAAGTTCTTTATACTCTATTCAACTCAACGTTACATGAACTCCAATCATTCAATATTTTTTGTATATCTTGTGATGATGATACTGATGATGGTTAATGGTTGTGATGATGATGATCATTTTTATTATTATTACTAGTGGAATATTACGTTTTTTTTATAAAAAGAGACCTTTGCAGAAGAATTCGTAAAAATATTAAAAATATCTTCTCACTAAAAGAACATTTATTAAATGCTTATTTTTAGCAAATTTTTTTTTTGGTCCATGACATAAAAAAATTAAATTGAGCTAAATATTTACTTTGATCTAAAATTTAAGGATACACACAAGTAAATATTAAGCTCTGTTTCAATTTTTTATGTCATGGACCAAGCTATGAAGCTAAAAGAAAACCAGTTGCGCAACAAATCTCTCTGATGTAGTTCCTAGGTTACATTCTTAATTTAGTAAGTTATATGAATCACATTTATTAATTAAATTTGTTAATAAACAATTTTTTGATTAACTTAATTCTATGTATAAGACCGATTTAAAACAAATAAAATGAAGCAAATGATTCAAATCATTAATTGTTGTTATTTTCATTTTGTTTCAGAAGGCGATTAAGATGACGGATTTTGGTGGTCCACGGCTGATATTACAAGGCCGTTAGTTATTACCTACATGGATCGCAGATATGGCGGCGATCCTTTGGCGCCTCCCCGGCCCCCTAAGTCATTACCTCGAGTACATCGTCCCAGGGCTCCAGAGCCATCGATAATGAGTGCGCCATTACAACAAAGTTATAATACATTAAACTTAATTACACAGCATCATAATCATCAACAGCATCAGCAGCAGCAGCAACAACAACTAAATCAAATCATAACACTAGCACCAACAACAGCACCATTAGTGTCACTTCAAAATAGTAATAGTTTTACAAGGCGAAGGCCGCCTCCTCCAAATATAGTAATACCAACCATAGCATCTTTATCATCAAATATTCATAGTTTAGAGTCACCAATATCGCCTGTCACGCTGGCGGCACCTCGACCCGAAAACGAACGACTCGCTAACGAGTATGTGGATACACCGTTTCGGACGCCCAATTTGGTGTCAAGAATACATCATGGGTCTGGAACCACAGCTCTTCAAGCACATACGACAACCGCCGTTTCGTCGTCAACTGGCCTACCACCAAAACCAATTGTTCCTTCTAATCATTCGACGACGACGACAGCGTCGACGACGACAACGACGGCGACGACAATACGAACACCAATTAGACCTTCGGTGTTACCGGTTACAGCAATTACAAAGCAACCGATATCATTTGCAAAAGATCTACCAACAGCCGCCCTCCACGACGATGTTGATATACATCCGTCAAATGGAGAAGCATCAAATTCAATTACATGCCCACAATGTAATCGATGTAGATGTGAAGAGTGCCAAAGACCTAGACAATTACCGTCTAGGTGGGTGTGCGACAATAACTGCTTATGTAGTGCCGATTCAATTATCGACTATACATCGTGTTTGTGTTGTGTTAAAGCACTTTTTTACCATTGTTCCAAAGATCATGAAATGGAACGCGAAGGTGACAGTATATCCTGTGCCGACGATCCATGTTCATGTTTGCCACATAAACGTACCCAACGGTGGGCGTGGTTGGGCGCATTATCCATTGCATTACCATGTCTGTGGTGCTATTGGCCGATGCGAGGTTGTGTTGCACTATGTGCTAAATGTTATGCCCGACATACACGGCATGGCTGTCGATGTCCGCAACAAAAACTATCAAATTCAAGTAGTGGCGGTGGCGGTATTGGAAGTAGTGGTGGCGGCGGTGGTGGTGGTGGTGGCGGTGTTGGTAGTATCGGTAGTGGTATTGGACGAACAATTAGTAGAACGTGTGATCTTACACCTGAAAAAAGATTGCTCGACTCAAGTCCTGAATACTAATTATTTAATTATTTTAATAAATCAATTTAAACATGTAACCAAAGACTGCAAAAGATCATTATTAAATTTTAGAAATTTTTTAATTAATTTTAATAATTATAAAAAGGAAATAAGTGAAATAAATAATATAGAAATATGTTGAACATATTAAAATTATTATTTATAATTCTTTAAGGACATTTTTAATAAATTTCGAATTATTTTAATTATTATTATTTTACTTTTCTATATATACATGAACACATTATTATTATTATTTTGTAAAAATTATTAAAATACCGAAAAAAATGCTACACACTATATATCTATATATAAAAATTTAAATGATTCTATAAATACAATTTTAGTAAACAACTTTATCCCCTGCAAAACACTTACTACACGCATGAATTGTATAAAAAAATAGTAAAAAGTTAATAAAATTAAAAACAAAAAACTCTTCTAACCGATATAGAATATAAAACAATTATTTATATTATAAAATGCATTCTTTAAAATACAGAAAAAAAATCGTGTAAATATTAGCAATTATATTGCTACCATTAAAAAAATTAAAACTAAAAAAATGGATTTTTATATTTGTTTTTTTTTTTCAAAAATATTTGTGTGTCTTAAACAAAACAAAAAAAAAATATTAATTGAACATTTTTAAAACAAAATTTCATATTTGTACGCAAGATATATTATATGGGACATAAGTGAACACACAAAAACTGATATAGAAACCGGAAGGACTATAATAGTTTTTGCTATCAAATTGTCTATATTTACATAAATATTGTGTCAGTAGGACATTATGTCCGTTGACAAAATAAAATTACAATTATATTATAAATGATTTGGTATATAAAATGATCGTTCAATACTTTGTATACACTCAAATGTGTACCTTTTATATAAATCAATATCTGGTTTAATTTATGAGAAGAAACATATTTAATTTTTCAATAAATTATATATAGGCCAACAAATTATGGTAATCAGGTAATATATTACTCGGCAACCAAAATTTTTAACGTCACAAAAATTAAGTTTTAAATAAACACGCGTAATTGTGTATAGATACATATGTAGCTCTTGTGACGTCAAGAAAATCGAAAATAAATCAGCTGTCAATATTACCTATAAAAATGAGTTTTATTGTTCTAACTATATAGCAAGATTTCATTCATTTTTACTCATATCGATATATAAGTATATATATTACAAACGAAATATCAATTGCTAAAGTGTTAAGAAGAAAAAATCGAATCTACATTCAAAATAAATTTGGCCAAAACACATAGTATATAATTTCATATTAAATAAAAACTAAATCTAAAAAGTCTCTTCTTTTCAAAACAACATTCCACAAAAAATTATTAATGACTTTTTATTATATCTAATTATATATATTATAAACCGCATATATAAAAACCAATTAAATATTTTATATTTATGTATTCAGAAAAAAAATCGCCAGTAAAAAAATCTCGCAATAAAATAGGAGACCGGATGTTCAAGTTGATTGGTAAGAAAATTGAATATTTTGCATTTTTTATTCTTTTATTGATTATTTTTTTGGGATTTTTTATGGATCTTAAAAAAACATCTCTTTTTGTCAATATATTATATATATATATATATATATATAGTAATACAAGAAATGTGTATAAGAAGACGTACATATATAATATAAAAAGAATTAACATTTTAGTGAAAATGGTTTCTTTTTGGCATACGAAAAATTGCTAAAATAAAAAATCACCGCACATATAAAATACCTCGGCGCGTTTATATATTGTGTATAAACGTCTAGTCATTTTGTAGACAACAAAAAATATCCAAAAAATTGAGGTTATACCTTATGACGACAACGACGACGACGCTCTATCATCATAAAATGTATTATCATTTTTTGTCTTTCGTATAGGTTTTTTTTAATTGTTTGCTGTAAAAATTATAATGGCGCCAAATTAAAATTATCATATTTTTTATATTTATTTAAAAAAAATTTGAGAACATATACCTACCTATATATAAATGAATTTTGAAAAAAGTTTTTTAATTTAAAAAAAAAAAAAAATTGTGAATGAAATACGTTTACAAAATATTTTTGTAAAAAATGCATTTCATCTATACATAAAATAAAATATACCAACAAAAACAAACCTTCACAAAAAAAAAGGAAATAACAAGAATTGATTTCTCAATAATAAATTGGACGAAAAAGGGAAAAAATACCAACATTTTGGGATACATTTTTGAAATAAGAAAAGAGTATACAATATTTAACTGCAGCAACAGCAGCAGCAGACCCAAACAGATGGTCGATTCAGCTTTTCTAGGAAACTGCGATTTGTAAAGCATACTATATACATTTGTGGAAAAAATCAAGAGAAAAAATGTTCTACAAAAAAAACTGTGAAATCTTTTTTTTTCTTTCTCAAAAAAAAGGAAGAAAAAATAGTTTGTTTTGGTTTTTTTAGATGTTTGTTAAAAAATACATTGTATTCTCTTTTGAATATTTTTAATCGATTAACTGCTACAGTTACGAGAAAAAAAAACATTTTCTAGAATTTGATTATATAATATAGAAATTACAAAACCAATATGGATGGTTCGTTTTTTTTACTGTGACATTTTTTGTCAATTTTTTGTTCAATGGGTCATTTATAAATTTAAATTGATGATTTCAAAGAATTTTAAAATTTTAATGAGTTCGATTTAATTAAAAAAAAATTAAATCTCAAAGGATGTTCGCTTAAAAAAGAATTTTTATATAAATTAGCAAATTAAATTCAGTTCAAATATGATCTTTTTTTTATTACGATTTGTATCTTGAATCTTTTAAATTTAAAAATGGTTTTTATCACAAAAAAAATAATTAAAAATGATTTTCAATCTTTTTGTATAAAAAAGAAGAACATATCATTACCCATTATTTAATGGCATTATCAAAATATTCGTCTGAGTTATAAACAAACTTTGCAGGATCACAGTTTGTTCAAAATTAATCTATAAGCAAATATATAGAATTTCCCCTCCTCTGGGCTCCTTCCCAAACTTTGTAGGATGGTAAAGGGGTCTTCTTTGCACAACGTTTGTTCGGGGAGTTTACGGCGCTCGGTCCCCTTTTTTAATGTTTGTATTTTGTATAGGAAATCAATTTTAATTTTATGCGTGAAAGATTAGATTTTTGTTATATTTAATTTGAAATATATATAAACATTCCAATTTGTTTTTCATATTTTTTTTCCTTTGCAATAAATTTACTAGCGCTTATTTTTTGTGAAAAATTATAAAACGAAAATAAACAAACGAAAAATTCATTTATGGATTTAAAACTAAAAAAAAAAATTGAAATTTAGAAACAGGCTTTTCCGTAAACGAAAAGTGAAAACGTTTGTAATATTATAGGCTTTATCTTTCGCCAGAACTATTTCAAAAAAGTTTCACTATTTCTAGGCTAATGGATGGAACACTCTCCAGTGTTATCCATCTCCACTGCTGACGGGTTAGCCTAGAAATAGTTCAATTCTAGTCGGTATAGGAGTAAAGACACTTTTTTTAAATGGTTCTGGCGAAAGCTAGAACCACAGGCTAAATTTCAAATTTGTTAACATCCACGGTCGAAAAAAAAGTAAATACTTCAAACATGTTTGGGCGTAAGAAAAAAATAATGTTTTCAATTGCAATTCAAATATAATATATATAATTCTTACAGCGCATAATTATTTTTGATGATAATAATAATAATGATGATGATCATCATCATCATCGTTAAAATGATATTTTGCCACAGAAATACATATGTACGTTTAAATTTATCTATATGGCCGTTTATTTATGTCCCGTGCTATACCAACCACATAGGTTATCATCATTTTTTTTTTTCATTTATAAAAGCGCGATGGCTTCACATTTATTCACATATGTATATACAACATTATATACGTTAAAATCTATTTACATAAGTGAATATCTATTTGGTGTAGGTAAAATATATTATATATAAAGTCTTAATGTACATATATGCTTTGCTATATTACTTTATATAATGTATAACAATTTCATTGAACTATTTTTCGAAACGTTTATATAAATGATCACACAAACAAGATTGAAAAATTTCAAAACAACATATGAAAAAATCATAATTAGACAATTACATATATTATATAATTAAATTTTTGCGGTTATAGAAATTATTCAAAAACATATACAGTAAAAATAAATTAGATCGCCCTACGGTTTACCTCACTACTTTTATTTTCAAAAAATGTTGTTCTAGATAACTTTAGATTTATTCGAAAAAATAATTTTGACATATTCAAACATTTTTTGACACATCCCTTTCAAAAGTTACAGTGCTGGGAAGCTTTGTGTTTTTCTGATTTTTCGAAAAACGTGGTACCTTTAAATTAGCCTATCAAAATCAATTTTCTTCGGATTTTCAAAATGTAAATTGTTTCAAAAAGTTAATAAAATAGTTAAACTAACAAAATTATATTAAAAAAATTAAAAAAATGCATATAAATTATAATTTTTCTTCAAAGTCAAAGGTTAAATTTGTATTTTCGACAGACAGTGTCCAGGTAAACATTTTTTTCTAGGCATGTTTTGTTTGCTTATGTTTTTTCCAACTTCGTATAAAAAATTCAGGATGGAGAAATGAAACCAAAGTGAGATAGACAAAATCAGAAAAACGCAAAGTTTCCCAACGCACTGTATACTTTTGAAAGGGGTGTGTGAAATTTGTTTTGGATATGTCAAAAATGTTTTTTCGACTATTTCTAAAACGTCTAAAACAAACATTTACAAAATAAATTGGTGAGGTCGATATTTAGACATTATAAGATTATATTAAATAAAATAGCTGTATAGGCAGTTTTATGACATAATTTGTTTTTCACTTTTTAAAGAAATAAAAATGTTCTTCAATGTAACAATATTTTGGAAATTACTTATATGAATTTTAACTTCGTTTATCTTTCCCATCATCACAACTAAAAATGTGATTTCTTAGTTGTCAAGATTTCATCATATATAGGTACAAGAATAATATATCCAATTATTTTTGTTCCTATATATATATTGTAGTCTAAAAATAGGAAAGATATATGTACGAAGATAAAATTCATATAATTAAAAAAAAAATGTTTCATTTAATAAACCAATCATCTAAATAAAAAAATCCTCTGGATTTACACAAATGATTAAAAAATTAATATTTATTCGAGAATAATTTGTATATTATAATTTTAATGGTTTATAGGAAAAAAATTCAGATTTTTTTTCTCTCTTAATAAAGCTACGGCTTTCATGGAGACGTGTACGTTGGACGTATACGTCTCCATAGAAGCTGTAGCTTAAGAGTGATTAAAAACAATTGGTTTTTCATTATTATATTAAAATAATAAGATTTCCCATTTTACCCTCAAAATAAAAAAATTTACTTTAAAATTTTTTCCAAACAGATTTTGCGAAAAGCTGGTCTAAGTAGCAAAATAGATATGCGATTATACATCACGACTCTTAATTTCCGAAAAAAACCGCAACTTATGTCGAAAAAATATTCTTGCGTATATAGATACATGAAATTATTACAAAATGATAAATGAAAGACACACAAATATAAAAAAACAAATCATTTAAACTACATCCTGTTTAAATAAAAAATTAATTAAATATATTTTATTATAAAATTACACACTTTATTATAAATATTTATTTTTAATGAGATACTAATTTAATTAAGTATAACTTGTATATTGGATTATATATATATATTATATTATATATTTTGTATAGAGATTTTTCAATAATAAAATTAAAAAAAAAATTAAAAAATAAAAACCAATCAACTATTAATTTATTAAAACAAAAATTAAAATTAAAATTTTTTTTTATTAGTTATTTCGAACAGACAATTTATTTATATATAATATGCACAGATTAAACAAACAACATATATATAGAGCAAATAAACAAAAATTTAAAATTAAAAAGTTTTTATTAAAATAAATGGTGTAAACATATACGCAGATAAAATCTATTAATTAAAATTTAAAAATTAAATCTTATTTTCAACATTTTTAATGTTTTTAAATATATAGATGTAAAAAAAAGTAATATAAAATTAAAAAATAAGAAATACACAAAATAATAAAATTGCATTTTTTATAAACAAGGATATATAATATTTAATTTTTTCTCTTTTCAAAATTTGCAGGTTTTTGTTTTTTTTTATTTATATATATATATACTTACCTAGACACGTCATATTATATACATATAATATGATTGTATAATTATATAACAAACATTAAAAATAAATATATTTGTATAGTCAAAATAAAAAAAAATAATTAAAAAACATACAATAATTCGAATAGGATTTAATTTCCAGTATTATCTAGTCGTGCATTAAAAATAAAAATAAAAGCTAATTTTTTTTTATTTTTCTTTAAAAAAAAAATGTAAAACAAATTAATTATATATATGTACATTTTAAATAATTGTTGTTTCTGCAAATATATTGTCTTCTTAAAAACAAAATAATTAAAAAAAAAACTTAAAATTTAAAAATTGTCACAACTCACAAATATATAATTCATAAAAAAAACTATAAAAAATATACACACACAAAACAAGGCAACAATTATTTAAAAGAAAATGTTTAAAAATTATGCGAATCCAACCCAAAACAGACAAATACTATATAAAACTTCTATAAATACTTCAAAACAATTTTATTTTTTAATAGAAAATTTAGCGTTTTTTTCCTTCTTTTTTTCATATCATTTTTCTTATAGAATATTTTGCGTTTTTTTCATATACTTTTTTTTTCAATATATTTTTTTTAATTAATTACACAAAATTTAAAAACAAAAATACATTGTCACTGTACCTAAGCCGCTATATTTTATGATGTAGTACATACATAATACACACGTATAATATGTATTTAAAAAAAAGTACTTTTTTAACCATAACAAAAATTACGTAAAAACCATTATTAGTAAAAAAAAAACCATTATGAAAAAACATTATTTAAAATTAAAAAAAGTACATAAAAAAAATTTGTCTGTTTCGGCCTATTTTATTGCTGACTTTATATAGACATTAACTAATTACAATTATATAGAAGAAAAAAAGAAAATTAAATTTAAAACTAAACTAAAAATAAAATAAACAACAAAAAAACTCTGTACATGTTTGTAAATATGAAAAATTATAATATTATCTAATGTTAATAACATGCGACCAACTTAAAAAACTTTAAAAAAACATTGTGTTATCATTTTTTCTTTGTTCGAATTTCTATTTTTAGATTTTGATAATATGGCGGTTTGGAAACTATAAGTAAGTATATGGCTAAAGCCCAGCAAAGATCAAGTTAGCTTTATTTTCGAAAATTTCAGTTTAGAGAAGCTGTAACGCAATTTTTTTAAATTCATGTTGAAGTTATTTTAAACCGGAGTTTTCTAGTCTTTTTAAAAATATGCTGTATAATGCAGTTACGACTAGGGTTGCCAGAGTTACTTCTTTTGAGAGTATTTTACTCTTTAAGGACCTCTTGAACCTTGTTCAAATAAAAATTGAGAACAATATGTATGAACATGTCGATACACTAACTTCAATAAGCGCTAATCCTTATATAGTTACTGATGCGGCCGTAACGGTTATTGAAGTTAGCAACTGTATCGCTGAGCGTGAATTTTAGTTGTTTTTTTTGCATATACATATACGCACTCAAACTATTTGCTACATTTAATGCATAAAACCATAAAAAATTTTAATTACAAAAGAATTAAAAACACCCTTTGAAAATATTTGGCAACTCGTTACAAGCCGACTTCAGAAGTTCAAAATTGGCTGAAAAGTACCGTTAACCGTATTAATAGTTAATAAAAATAAGCCTGTATAATGTATATTGTCTTCCCAGCCATTCTGATGAGACACCATATATAGGTCCGAAACAGTGTTTTACAGTACAAACAAACACATCATAATGCGGTAAGTATAGTAATTTAGTTCGCTTTGTAATTTAAAAAAAAAGTTTCTACTACAACGATCGCATTTGGTATTTTTTAATTTTAATTTTTGAGATAGTGTGAGGTCCCAATTCAAAAGGTTAGGAATATTTAGATATACAACAAAAAACTTGTAATCTTCGGTTGTATAGCAAAGCGAAAAATATAATACCGAAATTTGTTATCCTTGTCTCAATTTAATTCATGTAAATATATTAGAATTAAATATAACATCAAAAAAGTGAAAAATGTTGTATCATTTATTTTTGTTTATTTTGTTTCACTGACTAGTAATAATTAAGAAAATAACCACAAAACAAGTTAAAAAATAAATATGTCATGACAGTAACCACCCATGATTGCGTAAAATATCAAAAGTTCATTTTACCAAACCAGAAATCAAATAAAAAAAACAAATTATTTTAAACGAATCAAAATCTATATTATGATCTAATCAATTTCTGATCGAATCAAAATCTGATTGAATAAAAATCAGAAAAAATGTTTATCCAATCAAATCGCACTTTATCAGATTTTGATTCGATAAAAAAAACTGATTTGGGAGATAAAAAATCTGGAGCGAGGTGATAGATTCAAATTCGAGTTTGAACCATAAAAAAGTTTGATCGAATCAAAATCTGGACAAATCAAAATTTGATCGAATCAAAATTCCGAATCAAAATCAGAAAATATTTTGATCGAATTAAATCATGTTATCAGATTTAGATTCGATCAAAAAATTGATTTGAGCGATAAAAAAGTCTGATTCGATCGATAAAAAATGTTGATTTGATCGAATCAAAATCTGGATAAATCAAAATTTGATCGAATCAAAATCAGAAATCTAATTAAATTAATATATTTTATCAGATTTAGATTCGATCATAAAACTAATTTGTGCGATAAAAAAATGTATAGTTTGAACAATAAAAATTTGTATTTGATCGAATGAAAATCAGATCGAATCAAATTCTGAACAAATCAAAATCTGATGGAATAAAAATCAGAAAAAATGTTGATCCAATTAAGTCGCACTTTATCAGATTTAGCTTCGATCAAAAAACTGATTTGAGAGATACAAAAAATCTGATTTCATTGAATTAAAATCTGGTTAAATTACAATTTGATCGTATCAAATTCTGATCAAAGGAAAAAACATTGTTTTGATCGAATTCAAATTTGGATTGGATCAAAAACGTTTGTTTTATACAATTTGAAACCGCAATTTTATTCGATCGTTGATCGATTATAATAAATAATTTTTTGGCCGGTCAGCAACCTAAAGAATTGGATGAAATTTTGAACATTTCAAAGGTTCATTTTAAGAAGAAAAATATTGTTTATGAATTTTTGGACAATTTTAATTAATTGTAGGTTGTATTTAGTTAATTAAAATAAATTTGGTAATCGCAAATTAAGATTAAATTCGAAATTTTAAGCCAAGAAACCTAGTTATATATACGATATTTAAAAAACCGAGAATAATTTAATAACTTTCTGTATAAAAAAGATAAGCAATTTTTTAACGTAATATATTTATTTGCACTAAAAGCTAAATTTATTGTTTTTTTTTTAGTTTATTTAATCTAAAATTTCAAAACATAATAATAATAATTTTATGAATGTCCCATTTAATTTAAACACAGTAAATATTAAACATTATGTTGTTATGATGAGATGATGATGAATGGAATACATTATGTGTGTGGGATATGTATAATAAGAAACCCTATATAGTTGTTGAGTTTTTTTCTGTTGTTGTATTTTATTTTGCCGACTTCCTGCTATTTTTTCGATTGACTACTTCCGGTTTTTGTGCATCAATTTTATATTTTTAAATTAATTTCTATGAATGAACGTTTGTCGAACTATTAAAAAAAATGTTTATTTATTAAATGAAAAAGAAGAAGCAAAAAAACGGTTTACCATTTATGTGTTGGTTATATAATATTTTTAATAGAATTTAGTGTTTGTATAGTATATAGTTAGTATAAAGCAGTAGTTATATATAGAAATGTGTTGTTAATTTAGATAAATATAGAATAAATATTATCATGTTCGCACATAGAAGTACACAAATGTTTTCTAGTTGGGAGCAGGGACGTTATTTGAGGGGAGGCAGGGCCATCCCCCCAAGAAATCTTCAGCAAGAACATAATATTATATTTTAAGAACGAAAATATTAGGTAAAAGACTGTGCAATTCATTATTTTTCCAAAAAAGTATCGCTGCACGGCAAATTTACTTTAATGCTTATAATATAAAAATATCTTTTCACTAATAATACGACTAAAGAAACTCTACTCCTATTTTTTGTTAGTAATACCAATGAAAAGAGTACACAGATTTTTAATAAATTGTCAACAAATCTGTTACAGTTAAATATTTGAGAAACAAACTCTTGTCTTATGGTAATTTGAACGACCATAAGGCAGCCAGCGAATATCTTCTGGTTTAAATTAAATATTCTTAAGTAGCAAATTTGAGTAATTCTATAAACCTTTGGATAAGTTTATTTTCTTTTTCTCAATATCGCCAATTTTTTTACTATATAATGTTTTTATACATTTTACTGTCATAACTGCAGAGTAATAATTATGAAATTATAATTTATATTCAACTATATATTGTAAATCTTAAAAATATGCGTTAAACAGCGATGTTCAAATTAGTTTCTGTTATCGATTTAACTTCGTCAGCGATCGGACTAAATTTATACAAAATGTTATTACCAGGGTCCGGATTTTATTGTACTTAAAATTTAATAATATGTACATAAAAAATGTATTTAAAATAGTAAAATATGTATTTAAATATGTAGCAAAAACCAAATATGTACCAAAAAATGCATAAAAAATCAAATATTAGAGACAAAATCGGTCCGAGAGCTCCCAGCATAACTGGGATCAGCTTTTACTATCTTTTAACATTTGAAAACTGACACAAATCTCTAAATTTTCTCTATTAGATCATTTTTGAACAAATAATTTAAAATTATACTATATACAGAGGTTTCCAAAAAATAAAAACTAAGATGGTATAGAAGCACTTAAACTAAAATTGATCAAAATCCGTAAAACTTTCTCTATATGCACATACTTTCTTCTTATTCAATTCCAGAAAATAGGACTACAAGACTCATTTCCAGTAAAATTTTTCTAAATTCGTTTACAGGTAAAAAACTTTCCATATATTTATATTTTTAGAAGAAAAAAATATAGTAAGTATATGAGCCCTGCAATGCAATCTCAAAGTATATATTACTAAAAAACGAACCTCCTCCAAAATTGGGTCAAATCTGAATATAGGACCACTAAAAACTCAACTTTACTAAAAATTGGCCAAATCCCTCGACTAGTTTTTTAAACTTGTAAACAAATTAGATAATAATTGTTTCTTCTATAACACAGCTCTACAAAATGACACTTTTTTTTTGTGCAGATTTAACATAAACTTTTTTAGGGTAATTTTGGGTCG
>JANSTW010037115.1:0-15015 GCA_027564275.1 Diadocidia ferruginosa | reverse complement strand
ACGCCTTACCTCCCTGATGCTCTAATTCTTCGAGGCGATAATTCCTCAAGACAGCAATTATCGCCTCGAGAGTATAACGTTTAGAATTATTGCCTCGAGGAATTATAACCTCGAGGATTTTTGCCTTGAGAAAGTAACGCCTCGAGAAATTATTGTATCGAGGAATTATCGCTTAGAGGATATATATCACTTAGCGGAATTATAGATAATAATTCCATTACGCGATACTTCCTCGAGGCGGTAATTCCAAATGGCTACAATTCATCATGGCGGTAATTATCGTCGCGAGGAAACGCTTTGAGGATTTATTAACTTCTTCCATACAATAATTATCTGTATTGAAAAATTAACGCTTCGAAGAATTATTATATTGAGGAATTATAGCTTCGTGAAAATATTACTTGGCTCAACTATAGATAATAGGCGATTTTTCCTCGACGCGTCAATTTCTTGAGATAATAATTTCTCGAGGCGTTAATTTGACGATAATCCTCGAGGTGATAATGCTTCGAAGAAATAATTCTAATAGCGTTACCTCCATGATACTATAATTCTTCGAGGAAAGGAAGTAATTATCGTCTTGATAAAGTAACGTTTAGAATTATTGCCTCGATAAATTATAACTTTGAGGATTATTGCCTTAAGAAAGTGACGCCTCGAGGAATTATTGTATTGAAGAATTATCACTTCAAAGATATATCACTAATTATACATAATAATTCCTTTAGGCGATACTTCCTCGAGGCTTTAAGCGATAATTTATATAGGCGTTAATTTTTCCAGGCAGTAGTTATCGTCTCGAGGAATTATCTCGAGGAATTATTTGCTTAAGAAATTATCGCCACGAGAAATTACCGCCTCAAAAGATTATTATCTGGAGAAATTAACGCATCGAGGAATAATCGCAACTTAAGGAATTATCGCCTCGAGAAATTAACGCCTCAAGGAATGATCGAACCGATAAATAATTTGTTCTATGCATTATCGCTTCGAGGCATTTAAGCGATAATTCCTCGAAGCGATAATTCCTTTATATATCATCAATCATTGTTCTCTTCTAAGATTTAATTCGAAACGATAATTTTGCGAAGACTTGTATTTTTTCTGTTGTGATAATTCATATGTCACTAAATCATATCATGTCAAATGAAAGAATTATCTCCTCAAGGAATTATTTTCTCAAAGAATTATCACATCCAGGAATTATCTCCTCGAAGAATTATTGCTCCGAGAAATTAACGCCACGAGGAATTTTCACGTCGAGAAATAACGTCTCGAGGAATAATCGAACCGAGAAATTATTTGTTCAAGGAATTATTGCTTCGAGAAATTATCGTTTCAGAGATGCCTATTTTTTTGGAAAGAAAATAATTGTTCTCTAAGATTTTTAATTCCTTGAGGCGATAATTTCGCGAAACCGTGTATTTTTCTGAGGTGATAATTCATATATCACCAAATCATATCATTCATCAAATAAACGCCTCGAGGAATAATTGCATCGAGGAGTTATTAACTCAATGAATTATTTACTCAAGGAATTAATTATCGCTTCAGAGATATCGCTTATATTTGTAGAAGAAAAACAATTGTTATTTTCTTAAATTTAATTTTGAGGCGATAATTGATTTGTCACAGAATTATACAAGTAAAATCAAAAAAATTATCGTCACAAGAAATTATCTCCAGGAATTATTTGCTCAAATAGTTATAGCTTCGAGGAAATTATCGCCTAGAAGAATTATTATCGCTTCAGAGAGATATCGCCTATTTTTAAAAATAAAAATAATTCTTCTTAAAAATTATATAGGTGAGGCCGGGCATTTATTCCAGGAAGCAAGATTTAATTCCTTGAGGCGAGAATTTTGCGAAGACTTGTACTTTTTCTGACGAGCGATAATTCATGTCACACATTGACAATTAATTTTTTTTAAATTTAATTGATAACTTTTGTTTTAATTTCTCAACACGCCGCTGATCTAGAGAAAAACTGGTCCGAGATGAAAAAAATAATCACACAGAGACTAAATTAATTATTAACTAAAGCAATTGACTGTAATTTACTCAGTAAAAATAGACGGTTATTAAATTTGTCCCTCAAAAAGCTATCTGGCTATAAACACCCTGCCGCATAATTTATAACAAAAATGAAAAATCTATTGGTTTTTTTCTTCTGATAATTTCCATTGAAATTTTTATATTGTACATTTTATTTCACATTTATGTATATAATAGGCGAATATATAGATAAAAAATAATAACTGAATTAAAAATAAAAAGAAATATACCTAGCTTAAGAAGACGAAAAAGAAAACGGAAGAATATTATTGTAATCATTTTCTTTTTAATTAATTTAAATTAATATTATTTTTTTAAATCGAAAATAGAAAATAAAGAAAATGAACCTATAGGTATACGCTTTGAATTTTTGTTTCCTATGCAAATGCAAAGAACAAACAATATTAATCGCATCCATGTTCTTTGACAACAAAAAATTTAAAACAACTAAAAAAGAGTTATTTTTCACAAGATTCCGTTTTTTTGCCGTTATTTGCGCATTTTCCTTATTTCCTCTTTTTTAAATTTCTAAATTAAGGTTTTACTTGTATTTTTTTTTATTTAATTATATATTTCTATTTTTTTTTTATTTGTGTTAAGTCGTTGTTGCTTTATATATAATATTTAATAATTAGAAAAGAAAAAAGAGTAGAAGAAAAGTAAAAACAAAGAATATTAATTCTTGCACTTAAAAAAATAAATTAAAAAATAGTTTTTAAATCACTTTTTATCATATTATACTTTCCTCTTAACTAGAGAGCCTGAATTTGTTTAAATTAACACAATCAAGGCTCTCTACTCTGAACGTTTGTGTTTATTTTTTACAGAATTATTAGAGAATTAAAATTAATATAAAATATTTACATTATTTGCTTGCTTAAATGAATGCACACGTTTGTGTGCTCGGGCGCATTATATTAAATTAATTAAATTTTTCCTTGTAGCTATAATAATAACAGTATTTTAAAATTACAAATAATTCGAAAAAAAAGAAAAAACTTAATGTGTTATTTGTAGACATTTTTTTTTATGTACACAGAGCTTATGATATAAATATGAATTAATATTGTTTAAATGAAAATTTTATGTTTATTTTCTGTTATCTTTTACTTAGTTATTATTATGTGAAGCAACGCGTCATATAATTTTAATTTTTTAATTATTTTATTTAACATGTCTTAACAATTAAAATTATAAACTGAAAATGAAAAGAACGCGGCACCACCGTCAACTAATCCTCATCGCTGAGCGCTTCGTATTGAGCCGACAGCAATGGTTTTGGTTCTTGTTGTTGCGGCTGGTTGCGTTTCTGGTCATCTAAATGGGCATTTTGTTGTTGTTGTTGGATTGACTGGGCAGCCAATTGTTGAACGCTGGCCGCCGTTCCCGATACATTTAATGCATTGAAGGGGTAAGCATAGGTTGCAGTCGGCGCAAACGTCGTCACAGGTGGATTGTATTGTTGCTGTTGCGGCGGTGGTGGTGGTGGTAGAGGCTGTTGGTGTGAATTACTTGGCACACTATTGCTATGCATATGATCAACATTTATGGACGATGACATCGTTACGTCTTCATCAATGACCATATCACCAGGTGTTGAACTTCTGTCTGCATCTTTGCTGTGATGTATTTGTTGGGGTGTTCGACGTCCATGCATACCGATTACACCAGCACTATTACCGGCCACCTCATCGGGTCGCTTATCGTCTTCTGTTCGCATTGCTTCGACAATGCGATTTTTAACATAATGATCCAATGCAAACTGATGAGCTTGATGGGCCGATGGCGGTGGAGGCTGTTGAGATTGTTGCATTTGCCGTCCACTGATGCTGGCATTTTGGGCCGCCTGATAGAAATGTCCTTCGGGCGAAGGAACCGACTCATGAAATGGTCGATTTCGTGGACTTGGCGGTTGAGCCATACGAATTATTTGACGTTCGTCAGGTACCGATCGACTTGATCCCGAATTTTTATTTTGTTGTTGTTGTTGTTGTTGTTGCTGCTGTTGATGTTGTTGCAGCTGCTGATGTTGTTGCTGTTGTTGTTGTTGTTGTTGTTGCTGGTGATGATGATGTTGCTCTTCTTTCATCATTCGTCTATTGTGTTTCCATTGATCTGTTGTGACAATTGAATCTTGATGATATTGCATGAACGGTGCTCGTAATGGTAAAAAAGGATTCGGACTATAATCCTTGGCTATTATAGAATCGGTTAGTTCGCCCAACGTTATACTCTTTGTAACAACTTGATTGCGACTTCGATCCGGATCCAAATCAATGTTTATCACATTTGGTGAATGAGATTTACCATTGTTCTCCGATATTGCCGGATGCATTTCTCTTGTTGTAAACTAAATTGAAAAGACACGAAATTAACAACTGAAATGAAAGAGGAGAGAACAAAAATACTTACAAAAGCAGGACGATGTCCGTCACGTCCACTCAATGAAACCGGTAGATCTGCCGTTTGATTAATCTGATGCGTTATGATTGCATCGATTAAATTAGCTGCCGTCAATGTGCCGTCGGCTGCTGGTCTTCCGGTACCGGTAGGTCTAAAGTGAGAAAAAGTTAATAAACGGAAATTAGAAAATAGAAAACACACGCTGCTACCTTTCTCTATCTCGTTCATTTAATCCTCTTGGAGGAAATCCAGGCGCACCAACCACACGTGCTGCCTCACGTCGACGCTCCTCGCGTTCACGTTCCTGTTGTTCTTCCAGCAATTTCTCCATATTTTGATTCCGATCACGTTCCAAACGCTCGCGTTCTATTATTATATTACGTTCTCGTTCGGCTTGTAGGCTACGCTCAGCGGCCATACGTTGTTCTTGGTGATGGCGATCACGTTCACGTTGTTCAGCCTGAGCGTGACGTTCAGCCTGTATGCTTCGATCACGTTCTTGTAATCGAAATTGTTCTTCACGTTCACGTCGATCCAACTGATCACGATATGCAGCCGATTGTTGGCGCCGCTGCAGGTCAAGTTGATGTTGGTGTTGTTGTTGCTGTTGCTGTTGCTGCTGATGTTGCTGCTGTTGTTGTTGATGTTGATGCTGCTGCTGCTGTTGTTGTTGTTGCTGTTGCTGCTGTTGTTGTTGCTGCTGATGTTGTTGCTGTTGTTGTTGTTGTTGCTGCTGCTGACGCAATTGTTGATGTTGAAATTGCAAAGCCATCTGTTGATGATAGCGAATATCATGATGAGACGGAGGATGATCAACTGCCACCGATACAGACACCGATTGACGTTTATCATCTTTATGCGGAACAGGCAACAGTGGTTGTTGAACAGCCACATCAACGAGTGACGAAAAAGCCTCATGACCTTTTTTGGAAAAAATTTAAATATTTAAATAATTAGACAAATAATTTTATTTATTTTTATTTACCTGGTGGTGGATAATGATGTTGCATTATGTGAAGGCGATTTGGTGCAGGACTCGGTGGCTTTGAGCCAGTATTATGCCGTTGTATGACACCTTGACGCTGTGGTGGTGGCGTTCGATGGGGACTGGGTGTACTGAAATGAAGATTAATTAGTAAATTGTCGAGTAAAAGTCCTTCGCAATTATTACCTATTTATGTGTTCGGCTGGTGAGGTACGACTCATATATTGAGATCGTTGTTCTTTTTCCGCATAGTACAGCGATGCCGGTGACCCACTTATGCTTGTGCTTCGCGGTGATGGCGTCTCTTTGTCCGAACGACCGACACGCTGACCATGCATTTGTTGCGAGGTGATATAATCGTTCAGAATTATTTGACGTGAACTTAACGCTTGAGGTGGATCTATGGAACTGTATGCAGTTCGATTAAATGGTGGATTGAATGTGGTGTGTCCTTGTGGACTGGGTTGTTGTGAAGACTGTGGTTGGGATGGTGGAGGTTGTGCCGGACTCTGACGATTATTTTTATAATAATCATAAACTCGTTTATCGGCTAAGTTATGCGTTGGAAGGTGAACCGGTGTTCCCTGGGTTATGGAACCTGGTTTTTCATTTGACGGTGGCGTCTGACGTAGCATTCCATCGAATCGAGGACTTAATGTGGTCGAACCTTGTTGTATCAGCATCGGTTGACCGGACGTATTAACCGGCGTACCGTGTGTTATAGATCCTTTTTGACTGGCTTGTAGCTGCTGCTGTTGTGATGCCTGATGTTGTTGTTGTTGTTGCTGCTGTATTTTTGGACTTAACTTTGGCGTCAATTTCGATTTGGACTGTTGATGCTGATGCATTTGTTGTTGGTGCTGTTGTTGATGTTGTGGCGGCGCTTGTGGGTGAGGCTGATTGTGACCAGTTGAACCATGTTGAGTTCGTAAATTTTGCATATTATGTTGTTGAGCAGATTGTTGTTGAGATATTGATATTTGACCAGGAACTGTTGAAACGTAAACAGACGGTGATTTTGAGGGTCGCGTGAGATCAGGATGATATCCCATATAGGCCGTGGAATTCTGTGTTGGAATGTTTTGTGAATTTGTATGATGTTGTGGATCACTTCGATACATTGTGACGCCAGTGCCACTTGAAATTTGCAGTGGTTGTTGTTGCTGTGGCTGCGGTAATTGTGACTGTTGTGGTTGCAGTTTTGAATGAGCCGGTGGTGGTGGGAAATTTTCCCGTTGTGGTTTCTTAATGCTCAAGTCCAAGGTTTGAGGTTCTTCAGCCGCTCGTGAATACAGAATTAAATTACTATCCTTTTGAATGTGATCGTGAATATTGTGTGCAGATGTAACATTTTGAGATGACTGATGTTGCGGTGGCGGAGGCTGTTGCTGCTGCTGTTGATGGTGCTGCTGATGTGGATTTTGTTGCAATGGTGGCGGTGGAGGATGCACGGGAGTTATTGTGGCCGCTATTTGCGTAGATATCGAATGAGGATGTTGGGTCATAATCTGTTGACTATGTCCATGCGAATTAACAACTGATAGAGTAGCCAAACCTTCGGGTTGTTGCATGGGACGTTGATGCTGAATTTGCATCGATTGTGGCTGTTGTTGTTGTTGTTGGGATGGAGTTGGTTGCAAGTGCTGTTGGTTTGTGGGTTGTTGCATTGGTTTGGGCAACTCATTGCGATACTCGCGAACAAATGTTATGTCAGGTCTAGAGTCTATTTGTTGTTTCATGATTGGCGCCGCTGAATTTGGTTTTGGTGGCGGTGGTTGTGTACCGGTCTTTAAAGATCTTTCTATCACATTTAACACAACGTCTCGCATGTTCAGTTCGGACGATCCAAGTGGTGCAACGTCTCGAGGATCCCTAGGTCCATTTTGCATCGAAGTCGGCACCATTGTTATTGTAGTCTGATTAGGGTACAGCAAAACTTTCGGACTATGTCGATTGGCTGGCGAAGATTCATTTTCTTCGTCAGCCGTTTCGGTTGCCGAACTATCGTATTCTTCGGTAATTTTTTGTTTTCTGGGCGCTTGACCAAGCGGTGGCAACAGACGGTCATCTTCAAATAGTGGTTTACACACAGGTGCTGATGTTGAATCTATAATTTGCACTTCTTCCTTTCCAGCAGGATTCGGTTGCAATGGATTATTCGGACTTTCTGCCGAAGCTGTATCACTTTCCGCCTCTCGTTCATCACCGGACGATGTACTAAGATCCGATTCGTCGCCATCTGTGATCGAAGATCGCTGTTCTTCGCCAGGATGTAATTTGAAGTACTCACCCACCGCTATGTCAAATGAATATTTCTTTTTATAATGAAAATAAAAACTTTTCAGAGCAACGGCTGTCTTTGACAAAGACTCTGCCAATTGTGGCCATTTCGGTCCTACTTCTTGCAGCAATTGTTTGAATTTAGCAATCTCCTCATCGGTCAACGTAGTGTTCAACAAATGTGGACCCATTTTACGTTTAATTTTTATTAAACATGCCGAGCAGCATTTCGTTACATTAGGTGGTATTTGAAATTCTTGAATGAATGGATCGCGAATTTCGGGTGCCAATTCAAAGAGACGTGGCGGCAGATTTCGGAACCTTTTGACACGATCCTTTGGATTGGGACACGTTGGCAACGGACAACTTGGATAGCGATTTCGAACCGATATGCATTGACATGAATTGCATACGCGGGCGCCAATCGGTATTGAATCTTCCGGTAAACCATACTGCGGTCCACGATTCTTTTCCAACGGCCGTGTTCTCGGACACAGATCAACTTTGCACACAAAACAGGGTAACAGTTTTTCTGTAAATAGAAAATAAAATTTGTTAATAAATGTTGTTTTCAATTGTTTTATTGGTAAAAAAATCTATATTTATTTAGTTCCAAATAAAAAAAACTAAGGAAATTCTGGACTTTGTCACTTTTAAAATTAAATTATAAAGTTAATTTTCATGTAATTAATAATTTAACATTTCATATAATTATAATTTCATACATAGTCGTATAAGAGCATTTATCTTACTAAATAAATAAATATTTTTACTGATATGTATTACCGAAACGTTGATAAATAGTTAAATTCAACTTGATTTAACGTAATTTTTTTAATTGCTAAATTTTGTATAGTTTAATAAAACTCGACTTCAGATCAACCAAGTTGTTTTTATTTAAAATCACCGAATATTTGATGGCCTTTAGGCTTTAATAGGTTTAATGTAAAATTTTATTTTTTTAACCATACCCAGGAGAACAGGAGAAAAACTTACAAAAAAAACAACTTTTAATTTTTTCGACTATTTTCTTCTAAAAAAATACACAACAAGACAAAGAAAATGCTTAAATTATTAATTGGCCGACAGTGTTAGTTAGTCGTTACCTATATTATAATGCCTATGTTAAGCTATATAAATATTACATTTTGTAAAAAATTACACATAAAATCAAAAACAACAAACAAAAATATTTAGACAAAACAAACGCAAGTAAACAAGTTATATGCAAAATCCCATGATAATACATTTTTAGATGGAAAATTTAGCTGACTGAGGGCGATTATAAAAAACATATAATTTTCTATTTTAATCTCTATGTGTATATACACGTCCCATATAATACAATGTATCGCTTGCCCAATAGCCGCGCAACAATAAAGGTGGTAAAATTTGGTCTGCACACATAATATTATGTCTACTTCAATTATTATAAAAAAAATTCTGTTATGCGATGAGCTTTGCCTTTGCTAAAATTTCATTGTAATTGTTTGAACTTTGATTATGACTCGCATTTGTTTATTGAGCGCGAGTTTATGTGCAAATTATTGTTGTTGTTTTTTATTTGGCGTAATAATCCTATAACCTTTCGGAGCGAAAAAAAACGAAAATCTGGTGCATAGTTTAAATAACGCCAAAAATTTCGATGAACGTTAAAAATATGTCTAATGAAAAATGTTTTTAACAAAAAAAAATATTTATTACTGCAAAGAGAGGTGACAGCAGAAAATAATTCTCTTTTTTAATTTTATAAGTTTCGTCAGTTTTTATCATCATCTTCAGTACGAAAATTATATTACACGTATGTATAAACTCAGAATCATTTTTTCAAATCTTTGGATTTTTTTAGAAATATTAGATGAAAATCCGAGATAATCTAATTTAACGAGAAATTGAAAGAATTTTTTTGATTAAAAAATAATTTAAATTATTAAAGAGAATTTATTAAATTTTTTAAATTGTAAAGTTTAAATTATGAGATATTTCTTAGGAACGAGTTAATAGGAATTCAAATTTAAACTCAGAACAATTTTTTTTTATTAGGTCCATGAATTTAAATAAATTTATGAATACCATATGGGAAAATTGTGTATTTAAATTTTTTACGATTTAATATTAAATAAATTAAATTCGATATAAAATGTTGGATTTTCTATGAAATTTTATAAAAATATTTCTTAATAATATTTCCTTAATTTCATTGGAAATTTTCTGATACAGCAGAGCTTATCTGGAGACCGATCACCACTAGAATTACATCTATTAGTTCAAATAAAAAATAAACCAATTTATACATTGGCTCTCATCTCTACTCCTAAATTTTGTAATATTTATGTGACAATTCAATGAATTTTATTTAAAATGAAATGACCGAAAAATTAGCTTATATTGCAGCTTTATTTTGTAAAATAAACCCTCGCGCTTTATTTTATTTTATTGTTCGCGGGCCCAGTTATATAATTACATTACCTCATTATGTGCAGTTAAATGGACAATTTTGTGTAATTACAGAATATAATTTTCATATTATGTCTATCTATATAATATATTTGGAGTGCATTGTAATTGGCGCATTGAGTAAATTATAATAAGTGCAACAAATCAATTTGAAAATTAAATAAATCCGCATACGTTGCTAGTGCGGGTGTTTAACTCGATTAATTATACAATTATGTATATCTATTTAATCATATTTATATGAAATATTATGTGAGATGATACAACATTGTATATCTTTATTTATTTAAATTATTATTCGTATATATACAGAAATATACACAAAACATTTAATAAATTATATAAAACGCAGCGATTTTCAAATAAAATATTTATTTAAACCAAAAAGCTATATGTACTATAGGATAAACGAAAATGTTATAAATTTTAAGTATCAGCTCAGATTGTTCTCTATTTACAAACCATTAAAATGTAGAATTTGTCTTTTCTATACAAATTGACTCACACTGACTTTGATATGCGGTATCTCCACTATATATAAGAACGGGCGCTTATAATAATATTTTATCTTTGTTTGATTATAAGATTTTTCATTTTTTTTTTGCTATACGTTAACCCTCTATCCACTTTACACAAATACTAAAAAATATCTAACATTTACACAAAACCCCATTGGAATACAATAAAAAAACGTAGATATTGTCTCAGCTTAAAAAAATACTATGGGCGAACAAACATTGTATGACATTCTTTGTGTGATTTTTATTTACTTTTCAAACTGCCAGCAGTCATAGTAAAAAATAAATATTAAACATTATTGTCGAGATGATGTCCTGCATGTAATATACTTAAATATAAAAAAGAAATTTATTTGCAAAATAGAATAAATTTTAATTGCAAAGAAATTTTGTTGTTTTTGTCATCGTTTTGTGTCGTATGGCACTGTGTGTCAAGGGACCATAAACGAAATAATATGCTAATGATTTCAGTTTATTTAAATTGTACACAGCGCAAAGAAGATAAATATAATCAGACAATTAGTGCTGTATGGAAAAAGAATTTCAAATCAATTGAAATGTTGTTAAATTGTTAAATGTATAGAAGAAGCTTTTTTTGTCCTTAGAAGAGAATCAATTTAAATAAGCCTAATTCTAAATCTAGATCAGGCATGAGCAAATCATATTCTTTAGACGCTTAGTATATGATTTGTTCATACGTTTTCTAGACTATAGTCAGTAACTCTTTAGCCATTAGATATAAATGCTTGACATTTTTAACAGTTTTCCAACCTTTCCAATCGGAAAATCTAAAAATTATTGCCCCACCTCCTGATCTGGAGGGTCAAATCTTACTAAGCTTGTATATATATCTTTCAAATACCTTTCATATACCAAACACTCCGTCTCTCACACACAAAATGGTCCGTACATAATATTCATATATTTTCTACCCCTTTTCACCCTTGGAGGATCAATTTTTAACCATTTTTAGAACTTTGTAGGTATTTATATCATATGAAACACTTATCATTTCTCCACTTTTATTTTTCAATAAAAAATATTTTGTATAATTTTTTGTCTAACTTTGACAGGCCGAAACGAGGCGTTTCTCCCTAAAAACGTCATTTCCGATAATTCTCCATCACTGCAAATAAAATCTGTGTAAAAAATACACAGGGCCGGCGATCCAAATGAGTGCGAGACTCTGTGTAAAAAATATTTACACATGCAAAGTCTGTGTAAAATGTACACAGACAGCTGTTTAATTTACACCATAGACAGGTATTTCTTTTGTTTAAAGTCTGTGTATATTTCTTTTTTATTATTACACAGATATGTGTAAAATATTTCCGATAAGTGATAAATTACACAGGCATATGTAATTATATTTAACACTGCACTGAAGTAATTAACACAGGAAAATTGTTTTAATACATTATGTGTTAATTTAAAAAATTTACACAGGCCTGTGTAAAATTGACATATTTTACACACATTTGTGTAATTTTATTCGCCTGTGCCAAAGTGTGCGACATCTGGATATTTTTTAGTGTACTCACGCGTTAGTGAATATTTGTAGTCAAATTGTTTGTTTATGTATTGGTGTGTGCTTGACGCGCACAAAGAAACTAACGCCGCCTAGCTGGATGTGCATTGGCGAATAAATCCTTATTGTTTTTTTTTCACACAGGCGATTTATTTCTCAAAAAACTTACCTGATAATAAAAAAAACTAATTATATATAACATTTTTTTTATTAAAACTAATAAAATAAGTAATAAGTAAAGTCCATCATGTGACATAAATATAATGATGATAAATTTTATACTTTTCTACTGAAAAAGGCCATATATTTTGGTGTAGCGAATTCTAAGATAAATGGTTAATTTAGAAAAAATACACAGGCCGGGTAAATTTTACAACGGCCACGTTGTTAAAAAAACAACGTTCTGTGTAATGTATTTATTAACATTGCAGAAAACTTCTTGAAATTAAAAATCACATACAGAAATCAGAAATATTATATAACAAGCTTCTCCTTAAGTTTATTAAACTGAAACATAAGACATTAACCCGTTTTCAGATATTCTTATGGATAAAAGATTTGTAATGCTCCCTTCTATTAGAATAGTTACAGGACAAAAAAATTCTATTCAAAATGGATTTTTAAAGGCAAAAAGAAAACATTTACAAGAAATTTCATAGAAACAAATATATTTTATTAAAATTAAAAATTATGAAAAACTTTATTTTTTTAAATAAAATATACAAAAGTACCTAGGTACATCTTCAACAAATTATTTAATACATATCGCAGTGGCGAAGTATCGCGCAGTTAGTAATATGTTGCATATATTTCGGAAAAATAAATTGATCATTTTTTGGACAAAAAACTAAGGAATCATGAATAAATTTCTAAATTTTATTGATTGGGAGTTTTGATTGTATGATTGATAATAATTAAAAATGTCAATAAAAATTAAAACATATTTTTTGAGGTTATGTTAATAAAAAAAAATCAAGTTTTTATAAGCTTTTCATATATAAATGGTAGAATAATTTTAATAACATTTATTCAATTCATTTAATTTTTTTTTAAATAAAACAAATTTAAAAAATTATTAATTTTGAGGTTATGTTTTTTTGACTCTTCGATATACGAATAAATGTTATTATAACACATCGCGCTACTGGTTATGTTTGCACAATGCACATACACCAGTAAAAATACGAAACATTTTTTGAGTTTTTTTTCTTTGCGCCAACCCATGTTTTTTTTCTTCATAAAACTCAAATAAAAGTCAATTTAATTTTCGAAAAATGTCCCAAGAAAAATTACACACAGTTTGGTAAACAAAATCTAGCTGTATATATATATTTGTTTTAAGTATTTTGTGAAAAGAAAAAAAAAAGCAGCGGAAAAGCAACATACAAAATACGCAAATACATATTTTTTTGCGAAAAATATGCTTAATTAAATTAATAGGAAAATTTGTATGTTCGTTATTTAACTGCGGCAATATGTTAAAACAAAAATATTGAAGAGAAAAAATGATTTTATTAATGTAGACTAGCAATCGTCGATCTGACCATAGTTTAAACGTTTAAAGAGTCATCATATTGTTTGAAATTATAATTTTAACAAATTACATATAAGGGAGCTCCTCCCTGTTTGCCAATCGGTCAGAGTAAAAATTAAAAACGAACAACATTACTCTGCGGTGTGATAAATATTTTTAGCTTATATTTTGCGGACGAATATTTTTTTCTGAATCAATTTATAGAAATCGAGAATTTAAAAAAAATTCTAATATATTATTCTTCATAAAAAAAAATCCTCTATATGAACGGGGCGATAGGACATAACATCCAAAGGCATAACGCCCAAAGCTTTAACAAGCTTATATAAAACCGCTAAAATCTATTTATGGTTTGTGTCTTCGCTAAAAACCGATTAAATTTCTCTTCTCAAAAATTATAAACGATGGCTTTACATTTTGGTTGCTAAAACGGGTCTACAAATTAGAAAAAATCTTGTTATAGCTTTGGGTGTTATGTCATGTCAACTACCTATTTACTTTTTCTAAAGTAAAAAAAAATATGTTTTGCTCATAGTTGATGCGCTGTACAAAGTACACCCAAACTAACTTTTTCTTTATCCTAATTAAAAAATCACGCTCATTTTCAGAATTTTTATTTAAATTAAAGCGCATCGTAATAATTATAATTAAATAAAACTTATCAAATCAACCAAATAAAATATTTTTTTCTATGTTAATTTTATCAACGAGAACGTCTTTATTTATTTATATAATATTTTGCTGATCACATTTTATTTTATATGCGATAAATAAGCACAACTAATCTAAATTTTAAAGCTTTCTCATATAATAAAAAGAAATCTTCAAGTGGATTAGGCAATTTTTTCAAGGTCATTTTGTTTAAGTTTTAAAAACATTGATATTATAATATTATGTATAAAAAAATAAACATTTTTTTGTAAATTAATTTTTAAAAAATTGATAATAATTTTGTCATCACTTATGTTATATATGTGAGGAAAAAGATTTTAAGTATATTTTGTTTAAGAGGTATAATCTTCAGGTTTGATATGAATTTTTAAATATCTTTTAAAGGCACACATATTTATATAGAAGATAAGAAATATTCCATTTTTGTTAAATATACTTTTCTGAAAATAAATAATAAACTGGTATTTAAAAATTAGTCTTTTTTGTAAATATTTAATATTGATTGGTATCAAGGTGTATAGAGTAGAATAGGTGTGCGCAAAAAATACATAGAAAGATTTTGTGATGTCATTGGAACGGCAAG
>JANSTW010037004.1:0-15015 GCA_027564275.1 Diadocidia ferruginosa | reverse complement strand
TTTTCGAAAGAGCACTAAAAATACTTTAATCCTGCATCAACAGTTTTTTTTCGTGCATATCGTCGACCAGGTCTATATTGGGCTAAACTGACCCCTGTTTACAAAATTGAAAATACGCCATCTTGAATAATTGACTTATGTGACGTCAAACAAAAATGTCAAAAAATCATAAAATGTCGTGTTAAACAATAAAAAAAAGACAAAGGAGTTATTAAATGTTTTGTATTTTGACGCCATTTTGAATTACGGCGCCATCTTAAATTTTTCAAAACATTTTTTTATTGTTTTTGACTTGGTTTATTTTCTCCTATAACATACTTTTATATACTAAGTGTACTATTTCTGGAAAATTTGCTCTTAAGGCGCGGATTGTCGTTTTTTGGGCCATATGGAACCGTACTAACGGACAGGTTTTTCGTTTCATCTTTGGTTTCTCACTAATTTTGACAAAACAAAAATTTGAGGAAATTGATATTATAAAGTTCGAAAGGGCTCGAGTAAAAAATAATTTGTGTGCAACCGTCGTAACTCGTCGTACGTATATAAAATATTAATTTAATATTTCAACAAACATATCTTATCTTACCTGTACGTCTAGTTTAATTGTCTGTTTTCTGGCAGTCTAAAAAAATTAATGGAAAGGTTAAAATAAATAAAAAAACAAAGATTTTCAATTATTATACCGGTAATACAATGCCCATTTTTTTGGACGTTGCATTTTGTGTGTACAAATGGGCCGGTATATAAATGTCGGTGTTATTAAAATCGTCCGACTGAGCTTGGAAATACATCGATGGTATGCGACAGGCATACCGATAATCTGTGGTATCGTAGTTTGTTGATTTTGTATAAATTGTGTGCATTGCAACGTCACAAATTGCCCACATTTTCTAAAAATAAATTAAATTAAATATTTTTTTATTTTACGAAAACGACCCAAGAACACTTACATGATTTACTATCTCGTCTTCTGACTTGTATGCATCTTTATGATTTTTCATACGATCAATTAGATTTTTGTAGAAACCAAAACAAAAGAAATCCTTATTTGTGATTAACGGCTCCAATATTAGCCACAAGCATTTCTCTATTTGTTTTAATTGTTGTACATCTTTGCTTTGTGTAAAATTTGGATCGTGCGTCAGAATGGGAACGGCAAACACAAGCATATAATCGGGTAATATGTGGGGCGATTGACTCATTGCTTTTTCGGCTGATAAACAATTTTTTATTTAAATTTGTAATTCAATTAACAATTAAAATAAAGAACCAACACAAACCTGTGGAAAATGTCTTAACATATTCTCTACGTCGACTAACGTCTGCTTCAACATACGATCGTAACAGTTGACTTAATCTAAAAAAAAAATTGTATCACTTTCGAGTAAGTAGTTTCAATATAAAAAAAGGTTTAAAATTAGGACTAGTTCGGCATGTTATCTATCACACGGGTTAGCTTATTAATTACTAAATATTATAAATACGGATTAGTATAGAAATAGTGCAACTATACCGAGGCAACAACTACTATTGTCGGTATGAGTAAAGACACAGGCGAAAGCTAGTAGAGCCAATAATATTAAGTATTCACTTTTCATTGAGCGATGAGCGTGAAAAATGACATCGTAATGGAACTCTATTAGACAGTGACATTATAAAACCTTAAAATACCTTCGATCCGTTTCACGACCGCCCAACGCATAGAAACCCATAAAATCGAGTGGCAAACATTTTTGTGGTATGCATTTGGTTAAGCCTTTGTGTAATTTTTTCGCAAACATTTCGCGAACCTCGAGCACCGGATCAACCTATTTAAAAATAAAGAATAATCACAAACTGTCGACAAACTAAAAAAACAAACAAAAAAATACCATTAATTGTGATAAATTATAAAATTGTTCGGCCGTAAATTGGTCACCGACGCCCTTTTGTTCGCAAATCCGAAGCATTGCGGTGCCGGCACTGAGACGTAACCATGACATCTCGGCCGCCGATAAATTACCCTGTTCCAATAGATCACCTTTTTGTTTGATGAACGCATTTAGCATGCGGAATGTTTTCTGAGCCGACAGAACATCTTGTTTCAAACCCAACAGCCAACGTGCCATTGTCTTCAGTCCTTCCACCTTGCACTTGGTTTCATCGGGCAATTCGTCTTCGCTGCACCATTGTTCTGTGGGCGCAGCTTTGTCTTTGAGCGGTGTCGCATCCTTAACCAACAGTTCTTTGACAATTTTTCGTGAAATAATATTTTTTATTTGCAGTTGAAATTTGTCGGGTAAATTGTAGGCAATGTGACCCAACGATACGATAGCCGTACGATAGAATTGATGTTCGGGATTTAGCGATTGTTTCAGCGATTCAACAATTTCAGTGAAAACTTCAATTGTACTCTCACTGTCCGGTTCCGAGTTCACAAACATACAACGAATCGCATGTTTTGCCTGTTTTGGTGTACCGGTCAAAGCCATCTCTCGACATATCGGTATCAGTTCTTCCAAAACGTCCTGATGACATTCGTATAATGGTTTAAAACGGCCCAAATATGTGAGCGCTTTCAATATGTTTGGTGCAACATATTCTTCTTCGAAACTCAACAAGCCCACCATGTGTCGCAATATGTTGCCGTGTTGAAAATGTGCCGAAAAAACGTACGAAAGTACGGTTAACATTTGCAGGCCACGCGGAGCGGCTAACTCCTTTGGCAGACCAACTTCTTCGATTATATCATTGCCATTCATACATTCTTCTATGATTCTGAGAATGGAGAGAAAAATCATTTAAGCAAAATTTGGTCACACTTGATATAAACAAGAATTTGAATAACACTTACACGATTAGAAATTCTATTGAACATTTATCCACCATCACCGAAGCGATTCGTTCCAAGAGCATTTTAACTGTATTATAGTAAAGATTTGTCATAATCGGTTGGCCTAATTTTTTCAACACAACAGCCATAGTGTCGGCACATTCCCGACACGAAACGTCACGTTTCAAAATCAATTCCATGTCACTCAGCAATGCGCTGTCCTTTCGCATATTTGTACTAAATTTTAATAGAAACTCTTGTGCCTTTACGGGTTCCGGAAGTTGTCTGAGATAGAAGAAGTCGTCAAGATTAACGAATTACAAAAACTACTATACTCACTTTGAAATTGCGGCACACTTCATGTTCATTTCCTTTTGAATGTTTAGCGTTGGATCTTTAATGCGATGCAATTTGATCCAGTCCAACACAATTTTACGTACTTTCAGTTGATTCTTTTGTAATTCGATAAAAGCCTTGGTGGCATTATCGTCAATGGTGCCCAGTAAACGGTACAACTTTTTCATACGATCTTCGGGCGCCAATTGATACGGTACCAAACATGTTATTAACAAACGTTCAACCTAATATAATCGGGGTTGGTTTTTAGTTTATTTAAAATTAATTAGGAATAAGTTGGTTTGAGGAAATTTAAATGTTTTATTCCATTATTCATTAACCCTATCACCGCGGGAGGTCAAAAAGAGGAATTTTTAAATGAAACTTTCAGATATTGTTAATAATGACTAAAAAAATAGTTTTTGCATTCACAGATTTTCGATTGCACTCACACAACTCCCACAAAGATAATATGATGCCAAATGGTATCACCCGCTCCTTTGCGATAATTTTTTTGTAATTCAATATAAGGTAAAGAAATTATGTCTAATGTCGTGGAAGCATTTTATATGAAGTCATACATCATGCGAAAGGTTGTTTTGTTGTGTATCAAGTTCTGTGATCAGGTAGTTCCTATGATCGATATGTGATCGATAATATCTGGGGCTTTATATGCTGAACCGAACAGAATCTTACTATCAGGGAAAATTAATTCCAACAACGGGTATTCAATTCAATGAATAAATTGTTTAAATTTTTTATGTTTTCCATTTTCGCCAAATTTCTGATGTTTGTTTTTTACAAACTAAATTTTGAACGTTGTATCCTTGAGACAGCAAAAGATAATGAAATGCTATTTAGTGCATATGATAGTGAAAAACATTGACTACACAATAGCTTTAAAGCTATGATAAAACTTAGTTTAATTTCTTTGTGAGACATTTTTTCCTCGATTAGTGCTAGACGATGCCATATGGCATTCGCGCGGTGATAGGGTTTATATGTTTTACATTAATACCAAATAAAAACAAAATATTAAAAAAATATTTTTCATAAACCTTACTTCTCCCTTAATTAAATTTAATTATCAAAGAATTTTCTACCATCAAGTTTTCAATTTAATTTGTTTTCAATTTAATTTGTTTTCAACACATCAATTTTAACCGAATAGGGGAAAGTGGGAAACATTCGGCCACCCGAATTATCTCGAGAAATACTACAATTTACCATAAACAATGTTAATAGAAAATATAGATAACGTAATTCTATATAATCGTTAACAACTTTACGCTAGTTATAGTAATTGGTTATTATTTTACAATCAATATTGTTAATATTAAAAATGAGTTTTTGAGCACTGTGCCACGACATGTTATCTCATACAACATTTTATTTCAACGATATTTTATATAGGAACCAGTTAATTAATTTGTCTGTTTACCAATTTAAAAAGCAAACGCCAGGGGCAATAAAGGAGTGTCGAAACAAATTAAAAATACGGTTTTTGTACATTTAAATTTTTTCTTATAATCTTGATTTAATACCAATATTTTTCAGCGCAGAAAGTACTCCATATTATGGACGAATCTACCCCACATGATGGACGAATCTACCCCATCCATGGGGTAGATCCGGCCAAATGTAATATATTTATAAAAAAATATATTTAAATTATCGTCAATGCAAGATTATATTCATAAGTATAGCCATTTTGAATTGTTTTAACATCCTCAAAAGAAAAAAACAATTATTTATAACATTTTTATGGGCAAAAACTTGTTAGGGGCCGAATGTACCCCACTTTCCCCTACGTGTGTTCGAATTCAATATCAACAAAACCTTTTCTGTATTTTGGTTTATAAAAAAAATTATTATCTGAAAATTTGTAATTGACATACTTAATTGTCCCATTAGTAATTTAATATCTTTTATAATTACAACAAACATTTATCAATATCGTAAGTTTCAATAAATTTTGTTGTTTTTAGTAAGAATGGTGTTTTTATTGTAGGCTTTTGTAGGTTAAAGTAAATGTATAATAACAATAAGTATACAAATCAATAAAAATAAAAGGCACAATCAAACTTTATGCAAATAAATATTTTTCCAAAATAATGATTTGTCAACATAAACAAAATTATTACACTACAAGACAAAAACATTATCAAATGAAACTTTGGTTAAAATAACACGAACATTTGCATACTATTAATACAAAATCGATTTAAAAGTAGTACGTAAAATTGAAGAATGTGTTTTGAATTGTAATACAAATTATAAATTTGTCAATTTTTTGTTGTATGTTCAATCGTAATAGTTTTCAGTAAGTAGATTCGTACTAATCGACCGACGCTGTCGATAAACTAGTTACTGAATTCCCACAATTTTATTCTCATATTTTGACACTTAGTTTAATTTAATTAAGGCTACTATACCGTCCGATCGTATATACGTAATATGCATGCGTTAAAGTTACACGAAAGACTGACACGAACCTCAACGAAAATATTAAGCACCGTACGAATCTTTCATTTAATATAGATCTAACAGGGTTGGGTGGTAAAAACCATTCTGGAAAAAACCGTCAGTTTTAACGAGAGTTTTTGTCGGTTTTTTCCATACCAAATTTTTTTGTCAATTATATTATGAAAAACAAGTATCTTGTTTGGAACACCTTAAATTCAAAAATTTAAGATATAAAATACTCTGGGAGTTTATAAATAAAAGATTCTCCAATGACGGCCTCAAAATGGTGTGCAATTATGAAAAATATTTTTTAAAATAAATTAGCCACTGCTGAGTCGGATATCATAAAAAATAATACACATATTTGATAAACTTTACTGAATTTGTAATAAAATTATATTCGTGCCCGCATCAAGCTCGGCCTTGATTAAGCGCATTTTTCTACTTTCGGCTTTATTTGGTCCAGTAAAAAAAAAGCTGGGCACCGAAAAAGTTGAGAAACTGATCAAAGTATATAAATTTTTAAATTCCAAGAACGGACAATAAAGTAAAAATAAAAATAGAAAAATTAATAGAATTTCAGAAGTCCAAAAATTTAAATTTTTCGTATTGGCGAGCAATTATGTTAACATTATTAACTATTTAAAAAAATTAATTCAAAAATAAATTTATTTTGTTGTATATTAAATTTAATACTTAACTAACTGATAATCTATTTTCCTTAAATAATTTTGGAGACGATTTGACAAAACAAATTTTTCTGATGGAAAACTTTGTATATTGTCGTGATCATTAAATATAAAAATATTACCGAATTCCTTATCTAAACTATAAGTAACTATAAATTAAGGTACCACAGCTTTTATGGTATAAAAAAGATAAATGTTAATAGAGTAAACTGTAATTAATGGTAGGTATATCTGTAATCTTAATTCTAATCAGTGTTGCCAATTTAGCATTTAAAATGCTAGATTTATATTTTTTATCAATTTTGTAATTATTTTTTTTAAATTATTAACTTTTTTTTAGCCTTTTGTTTGTAATCTTGGCATTTTTTTAACATTTTACTTTATATATTTAAATAATTTTTTGTAATAAGTAATTTAAGATTAAGCAACACTGCCCATTTCCCAATTTATGTATTACTATATTAGTGTCAAAAAATATAATGCGCTATGCTATGCATGTAAATTACTAAAAGCCGACACAGTAACTGTCGACTATTCTGCTGTGGCCTGCCCCATTAAACATATTATTTTGTTTAATTTCAAAAGTTTCTTATACGTGTTTTTTTTACTCTGGCATTTTCGGTTAAAAAAGAAGCAACTCCTTTTTTTATATTAGAGAAAAATGAACCTTACAATAAGGTTAATTTTTCACTAAAATAAAAATATGAGTTACTTTATTGCGGAGGAGTACTGAGAACCTGCACTCAAAAATTTTTTTTGCCGTTTTTATTTTTTTAATAATAAGAATGATCGACGAGGCTGTTTTTTCGCTGCATTTTTGTATGTCTACAACATCAATTTTTTTAAATTATTTTAATTAATTTTATCACCGTCACTCTTGTCACTTGATGTCTATCGACCCAGCCTGGTACCGTTTTTTTTTAAACTATGTATGGAAAGTCTGGTTTTAATTAAATAAAAAAAAAGTATTGAAGCTACACACGTAAAATTAAAAAGGAGCTAGTTAGATATTAATTATATAGAACAAATTTATAAAATGAAGTCAATAATTAATAGTTAACTCTTTTTCCACTCAATTAATTAACTTAAATTTCAATTTTATAAGTTATGCGTAATTAATATCTTTCTTGGCTGAAAATTTAAGGTATGTAGCTTCAACACTTTTATTTTTAAATTAAAACCAGACTTTCCCATACGAAATTTTAAAAAACGGTACCAGGCTGAGTAAACTTTTGTACGTCATCAAGCAGCTATAGTGAAAGTGAAAAATCACTATTGACCCCCTAGAATTTTTGCCTCAAATGGTCAAATCGAGCATTTTATTTTATTTTTGTTGGCATTTTTTAAGTTGAAATCTGACATTTTTTTCTCAAATCGTTTTGGCAACACTGAATTCCTAATTCTCCTAGCGTCGTCTTATGACGAGGCAAACAGTTTCAATATTTTAAGCCCATCTAAAATACCTCTAAATTGTAAACAAGATAATATTGACTCTTTTTTAATCAGAAAACATAATTTTAACATTATTAATATAGAATTAAGATAGAAATTTTGAAAACTTTAAATAATAATTTATTATGTTTTATGTTCAATATATTAGAAAAAGGATTAAAAAAAATGCTAAGAAATAATATTTCACATATTAAATTAGAAATTATAAGGGTTCCTATATTGCATGTTCAAGGGTCTTTTGAGATACAAAAAGTACACTACACAATTTATGTAGCCGTGGCTAAAATTTTATGTTGGTAAATAAAATAATGAATTGTATGATCTTAATTCCTTGATAAATGAACTTATGTACTTAAATGATTTTAACTATTAACGATATATTAGTTTTTTTTTTCATTTCGCATAAAATAAATTGTGAACACATCATAAAATAAAGAAAAATGTGTGCTTATCGCGCGATTACTGATATGATGATGTGTTTTTTTTTTTAAATATAATTTTTAAAAAATTACTGTCTATAAATCCTTACGTTCAAATATACGGCAAAACAAAATAAAAACAATAAAATTAACAAAAATACATACCTTCCAGTTCACACGGCTTGATAAATTCTTAACAATAACACGAAATTCAGTGCTGAAAGCGGGTCCATAGTACCTTGATGATGATCTGTAATTTTTAGATCTGGGTGTATTTCGATTGTCTCTTATCAATTAGACTCGATGCCATGCACATATACAAACGGTTATAATTGCTTATTTTCTTTATGTATTTTTTTTTTATTATAAACAGGGATGTGTCCATAGACCAAAAATACCAACCAAAGTTACCAAAAACTGACCAACCAAAAAACGCGTTGAAGTAAAGCAAAGGAGACGAATGGAAGAGCAAAGGTTTTTTTTTCAGCCAGATATAGAACCAAACCATTACCAAAATTAACGAGGATACCATAGTATAGAGCCGAAATAGTTTTTGTGATGCCAACCACAACAATTTTGTATTTTTGTTTTGTTAATTTCATGTTTTTATTTGCCTTTTATCAACTATTGTCATTAAACTAATTACAATAGTAAATTTTCTATATTTCCTAGCTTATATTTATTGAAATAATAATAATTGTTTGTTTCGTTTTTTTTTTACCGTGTAAGAACAAAAAAGCGAAATTTGTCTAATTTTAATTAGAAACTAAAAAAAACGCCTTGTTAATAAAAATAAAAAAAATAAACAAAGTTAATCTCGGGTGTTATATCAATGCAATAAATATCATACATTTCAGTACTTTTCGATAAGTAAACTCTAACGTTTTTTGTAGAGTAAAACGCTTTGAAAATCAAAATTTTTGTTTTCAGATATAACCGATTTTTAGAGCTATCAAATTGAACAAAAGTAAACGCGACGTATTTTGAATAAAAAACAGATTTTCTCGCATAATGCAATAAAATATTACAACGTACTTCGTGAACCATTGACATAGATCTGTATTCATCATTCGTAATTTTCTTCATCCGGGAGAATAATGGCGGTCTTTCGTCTTCATCAATAATTATCAAAAAAGCATCAGAATGGTCATCTTAATCATCTTAAAATCTTCATCATATCGTTATAGTCATCATCATGATCATCATCGTCATCGTCAATAATATAATAGAGAATATCCTACAATATAGAATAGTTCCATCTGGTTAACATTAAATAAGCATCAATGCACTATGAAATAGGATTTTTCATATTATTTAAAAGATAAGAATAGATAAGATTGTTTTTTTTTCATTTTGTGTAAACATTTAATGACATTTTAGACGCGAGTTTAATTGCATGAGCAAGCAAAGCTACGCTTTCGTGTAAGTTTGTCATTAAAACATTCATACAAAAATGTATAAACATGCTTCTTTTCATTCGTGTGTATATTTGTCAGGCTTTCATAAAATTTCAAATTTTGATCTAATCAAATCAGAAATCAAATCAAAAATGTATTCGGTCAAAGAATTTTTTTTTATCAAAATCTTTTTCATTAGATCAGATTTTGATTATCGATCAACGCTCAAATCAATTTTGTTTTGATCAAAAATCAACTTTTTAACGCTCAAATCAGTTTTTTGATCGAATCAAAATATTTTATGTTTTAATTCGATCAAAAAATTTCTGATTTTGATTCGAATCAATTTTTGATTTTTAGCAAGCGTGATCTTTGTAAAATTCATCAAGTCAATTTTTTTAAACAAGATTGCATAAAACCGTTGCTTTACAAAATATAATTTAATTATAAATGAGTTAATCATATAATATTGTTGAATTTAATCTGAATCCAAACTAACACTTTCGGTAGTGAATTAATGCTTATTTAATGTTAACAAAAATTAACGAAAATCGAATTTAGTTAAAGAATCGTAAATTAGGCGTGTAGAACATCCTTCTTCGTATGGTTACATCTATATAGAATTTATATATTATTTAACGATTGATGAATACAGACTATATACGTACGAACAATCCTTGGCGATAACATATTTTTGTAAATTGTTCATTATAATAAGTCCCTACCACATAAAATATTTGCTGTGTTTGAGTAAATAAAATAATTCTTTCAAGATGTATAATTAGTAATTCATTAAAATTAATAGGAAATATTTAAAAAAAGTCTCAAGAAATTACAAGTTGAATTCAAATTTATATGCTTGATGACTATACGTCCTAACAGTCCAGAGTAAACATCGAGAAATCCTCATCTAAGTGAAATTACAACATGATAGTCCCCCGGTCGCAGCAAAGTACAAACAAGACGAATTTGAATAATAGGAAAGAGCCCACACAAATCGGTTCATATTACGTCTCTCGCATCTATGGAAGCTGACCTCATCGATTCCTGATTTATAAATTTGATTTCAACATTTAGAATTTCTTTTACTTTTAATTATTAACTATACATCTTGAAAGAAAAACTATTTAAAATTACAAACTCGAATGTAGATGTGATTGATGGATTTTATCTTTTTCTCTCTCTCTCTCTCTCTCTCTCTTAAAAACGTATTTGCAAATTTACGGCAAAACAAAATCATTAAAATTAACAAAAATACATACCTGCCAGCTCACGCGGCTTGATAAGTTTTCGACGACTACACGATATTCTGTACGTAATGGTGGACCATATCTTGATGAGGCTCTGGAATTTTTATATCGGGTGTCATATCACGTATCATATAGAAAACGTGTCCATGCATATACAAATGGTTATAATTGCTTATTTACACATGTTTATTAGTTTATCATAAATATTCCCTCTTATCTCAGACATTTTTTAACAATGTTCTTATTAAATTTACGAATTTCTGTTGGTCTATCAGTTAGAAAATTGGTAACACAATAAATTGCCGACAATTTGTTATTATTGTCGAGTTTGGTGGTAAGCAAATACTAAAAATTGCTTAGATTAAATTTTCTACTCATTCTTGTTCTATTAGTCAACCTATCGTAATGCTAATAATAAAAAATTCTGTAACCCTACGTAACCTTGAAAAAATATGTATACGTTGATAAAAATAAGCAATTAAAACCCATTCATTCAATTTTAAATAATTTAAAAAAAATGTTAACAATTTGTTTCACTCATCAATTGTACAAATCACTCATCAAACACGTTAAATAAATATAAATAAAGGAATAATTTTTCTACAACACTCACTTGTCATTATTGTATCGTCCGCCTCCGCCACCTCGACCTCGATTATTATATCTATCATTATTATCATATCGATCTCTGTGTCCACCTCTTGCCTGTCCCCGCGCCGGTTCCACAACAACTCTATAAAACGAAATATGTAATTTGTTCTTTTAAAACTACAGTAATGAACGATAAAGTATAAAATGTGTACGTATATGTTTTATGTTAATTGATTTAAGAGGAATATTTTTGAATGATTTATAAGTTCAATAACTAAATAATTCATGCCCATAAATAGTTAATGGCATTATGTAGTCATACACCGTGAAAATCGATATTCAAAATATACCAAGTCTGTATTTTACGAATTATTAATTTTAAAAAACCTTGATCATAGTAAAATATGTGGGCGGCGTATTATGCCTAAAACTGTGGATATGATTAACTTGATTTGTTTTACAATTTCGTTACTTCTAATTATATCAATTTATTATGGAATTGTTTTTTTTCTTGCCAAATCTATAATAAAAAGTAAATAATGAAATTCCGGTAATTCACGGGGTAGCCGAACTTATCGCAAAAAAATTTGATCTTTTTTTACGCTTGAAAAATAATTATAAAAAAAGTCGCATTCAATTTCAATTGAAAACAGACAAAAAATTTGTCATGACAAAAATTTTTTGGAAAACATTTTTTTATTGACTCCCTACCAGAGGAGATCTTTCTTTTACCATAGAAATACAATTAATAGAAATGAAAGAATTTTTATCGACCGTATTTATGTTGAAAACTTGAAATATCGGACTAGCGGTCGTTGAGGCAAACTATTAAATCTCTGCCCCAACGACCGTCAGTCCGATATTTCAAGTTTTAAAAATAATTATGTCCCATCAAATTAAAAAAAATAACAGTGAACAGACTTCGTGTTAACCTAATCGGAAGCATAATATGCTAACTTCTATCAATGTTAGCCGGTCACCACAAAAATCGAAATCCATTGATTTCAGGAAAAATCTATCTGATCAGTTTGCCGCTAACTGCTTCTGATAGTATCAAAGCTTTGTTAACTGTTAGATGTGTTTATCATTGAATAAATATTTAATTCTAACCAAGGTAAAATTTACAATTTAATTAATGGTCAAATTGGAGTTGTATATTTGGACTTATATTTATTCTTGGTTTACATACTCTAATTTGGTGTCCAACATCATATTAAATCCCTAATAATTCTCTGGTCCTAACCAATATATCCGGTCAATTTATCTTTAAACATTTTATCATGATAAGAATAACTGTTGGTAATCTAAATTGGTGTCCTAATTGAATGTAATAGAAAAAAATCCGCTCAATTTATCGTGATAAGAATTAATAAGATAAATATTCTCAACATTACAATTACAAAGTCCGTAAATAAGCGAAATTGTTATTGTCGGGTAAGTATTCATGTGTTTACTGATGTACAATAATTATAATAAAAAATGCTATGAAGAAAGATGCGTCATCTTTGAATTTTACAAGGGGTAACACTCTATATTGGTTTATGGGATAAACATTTGGAAAAAATAATTTACAACGGTAATTTTTCATAGTGGTTACCCCTAAACAATTTTCCACATGCACTCATGGGTTTGTTTGTAGCATTTTCAATATAAAAAAATTTAAATGTGGCTAAAATATGACACCAAAAGAATCGTAATTCTGTCAGTGTACACAGAACAAATAGTTCCATAGCATTATTAAATTTCTCTATTCCTTCGGACTTAATCCTAATAATTATATTTGTAATAAATCAATAAAAAACGCACTTTTTCGCGTACCTTTCTCCCAGCAGTTCTTTTCCATTTAGTTCATACACAGCGTCATCTGCATCTCTGTAATCTTCAAATTCCTAAAAAAAGAATACAAATATATTAAACGAAATTAACAAATTGACATCAACTAGAAATAAATTATTGAAAAATATTCGATAAAACTTACCACAAATCCGTAGCCATTTTTTATTAAAATATCTCTGGTTCGGCCATATCCCTTGAAAAATCTTTCCAAATCTCGTTCACGTACGCCGTACGGTAAGCCCCCAACGTATACTCGTGACCCAACCATTTTTTCTACAATTTAATTAAAATAAAATTAATTTTACCGCAATATATTTTGTACTTTCTAGATAACGCTAGCAATTCAATAATTTAGGTACGCTTCTTGCAAAATGGCGGCGCCGCATTGAAAGTGCGAACATAAAATCGATGCCGCTATTGCCACAGAACAAAAAAAATATGCGACTTACATGAACAATTTATTTAAAAGCTTAAACGCTATTAAATGCACAGGAATTCTTCCAGTTTTTATCCTTAATAGTTATCGACGTGCCAAATTATACGCAGTACAATAATTTACAGTTTACTACACCAATTAACCAATTTTTTATTCCGAAAAATAATTATCACGTCTTTAACAAATTGAATTCAAAACGGAAATGACCAAATAATGGACGGCTGGAATGGTACATAGAATGATAAAACGTATTATGGATCGTGACTTTATTATAAGTGGTCCATACAGGTTTTACAAATAAAATGCATTTCGTTTGATTTATTTAATTTGTTAATTATTATTTTGTTTATTTTATTTTAAATTAATAAATACAAATTAACATTACATAATTATAATGTAAATATAATGCATTTTACCAGCGCTTTCAGCAAGAGCCTCCTGCCCCCTTAACAATGTAGACATATATCACACGACCCCCTTCCTCCCTCTATTTTTGTAAAAAATTGCATTTTTTGTTTTTAAGGTTATGTTTGTTTGTAGATTGAGGTTACAGCTGCTTTTTTACTTATTATGTTAAAGGAAGATAGCCTGAGTATTGTCATAAAATTTTGTTAATCCCCTTCACCCATTGACCCCTTATTGCAAATAGAAAACGATGAAATATAGTCTTCTCATATATTGTTTAGAAGCGGATCAATAATAGTAATACCCAGAATGATAATAATATAGTCTTTTCAAATTTTTTTATTTATAGTAATACCCAGACTGATAGAAAACAATCAAATAATCTTCTGAAATATTTTTTAGAAGGATCAATAATAGTAATAACCCCTCCCCTAGCATGTCCAAACAATTTTATGGCAATACTCAGGATGTCTTCCTTTAACAGATTAAGTAAAAATAGCAGCTGTAATAATAATAATAATAATAATTTGCCACTACAACCCATTGGGGTCTTGGGCTAAACTATTATCACTGTTTTTATCTGATTACTATAGGTTCTTTCATGACAATGAATATGGAATGTTGTCAGCATGCGTCGCACCGGTATATTGTTGAATAGTAATCAGTGATTGGGTTTTTACACTATATGAGGAACCCTATCAGTTGGTAGCATATAGGCGGACAACGGCTTTAAGTGACTTTCGGGCCACTGCAAACGCTTTTTAATAAACAACTGCGAAAGAAAGCTAATAACCCAGATGTGAACATTTTTGGCCCTACCGAGCCTCGCACAACGCACAACAACGCATACGCAAAACCTTTTTTTGACATACAACGCATGCGCAAAAACTTTTTTTGACATGTACGCGGCGAACGACTATGCAAAA
>JANSTW010036893.1:0-15021 GCA_027564275.1 Diadocidia ferruginosa | reverse complement strand
AGCAATTTCTTTTTTTATATTGTTTAAATATCCTTTGTGGAGCTGGTGGAGCGATTTGAGGTTCTGCACGGGCATCATTGATTTAGACCTTAACCATATTCCATATTGCTTAAAATGGTTTCTATACATTATTATTTCATTCATTTCAAAATCTACATTTTTGTTATTTTGACTGATTTCAATGTGACTCACTTCACTTTTTTGACTGACTTGACTGTTTTGACTCACTTGACTATTTTGACTGACTTGACTTTTTTGACTGTTTTGACACTTTGCAATTTTATCATTTATGACATCCATAAATGTTCTATGCTTGTAACCAAAAACTAATTCATTTGGTAACTGATGTGTTGGAATGGTTAGTGTATTTCTATGAACAAATAAAAACTTTTTTAATCTCTTTGAAATTTACAAAAAAAATTCTTGACTTAATAAAAATGTATGTTAGACAGACTTGACAGACTGGACATTTTTTCAGCTAATCCATTCAACTGTACATGGTATGGTATAGAGAATGCATCAATGTTATTGAATGTTTAATGCAAAATTGATCGAAATCATATGAATTAAACGGAGGAACATTATCCGTGACAATTTTACTTATGGCAAAACAAATAATATCATCAAAAATCATTAAGATGATCTGTGACATTTTTTGATCAAGTTTTGTTCATTCGACATACTTCAAGATATTTTGGAAAAGCATCTACAAGCAATAGAAATGTATCTTCATTAAAATGAAAGAAATCCAAGTGAACTCGTTCGAAAGGATATTTACACAACCAGTGGTATATTCAATGGGTTATCAGATCACAATTAAAATATCGTTGCTTTGCTGATGATATCTGTCTATTCGGCTCTTTGCATCTGTTTCGGATCCGCAGTCTCTTGAAATATAGCTTCCCAGATATTGGAAACTCTCTACCTCATCTATTTGTTAGCTTTCGATGGAAAGATTACAAGGTTTTGTTGTGCTCAGACGAAGCAGTTTTGTACATACGCAATAAAATGTGCTTCGGACCTACGTTCCAATCTTCGGAGTGGCTATGGCTATAGGTAGCTATAGAATTATAACCCGTAATACTGAAGCAAATTTACAAAAAAAAACATCAAAAATAGTCTCAGATGGTTACGACTGTTGGCTTACGAAAACGGACACGATTTGAAACTTGGAACAAAAATAAAACCACTAACAACACTATAGCGCAGCTTTGTTTAAAAATGATAAGTCGGAAGTTCTCGGTCTAAGCGAGACACGGTGGGAAGAAAGTAAAGATAGAGTAATATCTAGTAGAATGACACTTCTCTTTTATGATAAACAACAAAGTGCAGATCACTAAATTGGAGTTTGTTTCTTGCTATAAGCAAAAACGCAAAGCAATGTTTATTTAATCGGCAACCAATATCAAGGAGGATAATTAGTGCACGTTTTAAAAAGAAGCTTATGCACCAACACAACTAAGCATCTTCGGACGAAAGGAATGCTTTTTATGATCAAATGAATCAATCGTTTATAAATCTAAGGAAATCATATATTGTTTTTGTTATGGGCGAGATGAATGCGAAAATTGGTAGTAACAACGCGAATCGAGAGACTGTTATGGGAAGACATAGAATTGGAAACATGATTAAAAATTGTGAAATATGCATGAATAACAACCTTATCAATTATCATAGGTGGCACAATGTATCCCCATTTTAATACTCATAAAGTTACATGTATATAGTTGCAGTATGCAAAATTACCCATATCACTATAGGCCGAAGGTGAAGAAATTCACTTCTTGATGTCCATTATTTGGTACAAATCGCATCAAGCTGTCTACAAACTTCACACATGTAGCAAGAACTGAAAAGTAGAATGAAAGATGCTGCGGTTGTGGAACGCTTCAAACCTCAGAGATACTATGCTATAGTGTCTGACAGAAATCAACGAAATATGAAGTAGGACAACTAAAGCATTTAAAAAAACTGTCGAAAAAGTTAGGTTACATCAATTAAAACAGAAACGAATAGATATCAGACAAAACATGGCCACTCGCACTCACTATGAACCGGAAAACAATAAACAACTTATGACACAGGAACGAGGGACCAAACAGAATTAAAACATAGATACGCGCAGATGATTAAGAACATTTACAAATATGCTAGATGAGATAAAAGTGTCTTGAAGACATTGCTAAACAAGCGCAACAGGCAGCAAATTGCAACAATGTAGGGAAACATATCGTCTAGCCATGCAATTGACAAACACGACGATGGTATATAGTCTTATAACAATAAACGCGCAGCAATTTTATAGATGGTCTAAATATTTCCACGAGCTACTCACTAGGCCATCTGAAGATGTTGCTCGAAGTCCAATAGACCGTTCAACTGGCATCCGCATACACTAAATGATTCTGTTTCTAGAAGTGCAGAAATTCAAACCGCTAAAACAAATTAAAGAACATCAAAGCACTTGGTGCTAACAACAAACAGTTGAATTATTAAAAGCGGATAAAGACGCAAAGCTGTGTAAGTGTTAGGACCTATTGTGGGTCAAGTGTGGCAGTCTGGTTAAATTCCAACCGCTTGGACAGAAGGCCTTATTATTAAATTGCTGAAAAAGGAGACCTCAGATCTTGTGAAAACTGACGTAAAATCACTTTGTTGTACACGATTAACTATAAGATATATCAGTAATTCTCTATGACAGACTCTCGTCCAGATTGGATCAGACGCTTCGAAAAGAACAAGTTGGTTTTAGACGTGCTCGGTCATGTGGTGAACATATAAAGACGCTTAGAATAATCGTAGGGCAATTGGTAAAATGGAATTCATGCTATTTGTTGATTTTAAGCAAATGTACGAGAATTTGGGTAGATATATGATGACAGACAGGGATGTGTTCTTTGAGCACTTTTGTGCTTACTATTTTTGGATTGGGTGATAAGGAAAGTTAATACCACAATCAGTGGTATTCAATGGACTCTTGGATCTCGACGGGAAGATTCTTGGAAGAGCCGTGCTTCGCTGAATATATCTAAATATAAATCTACGTAGCGCCGAACGATGATGCAGGAAGCCGAAGAAAACAATTTCAGCAAAGTAAAGGCTTTGGCAAGAAATCGTGTACTTTAGAGGCAATTTATTGATGCCTTATGCTACCGCGCTATGGAGTAAAGACGACTTCTTGGATCAATTTGCGTTCTTTTATTATGGTATTTCCTAGTCCTTTTTTGTACCGAATCGCAATATAATTAGTGAAAAGCTTTTGATGGGCAATGGACCTTTTATTTTGGTTGGAAGTCAGTATCCGATTCACTATTCCCTATTTTCCTCTACAGTCCACACAGGTGTTAAACGCTTTTCCGCATATATTTTTTTTATTCTTTGTTTTAGAAAAGCTTATAAAAAATAAAATCAAAGCTTTCTCATTTTTTCTATCGAATTTTCTATATATTAGTTCATGTCCTCCTTCTTATATATACAAATTGCAGGCAGATGAATTTATCGACTAAATTGCCCGAGATAAATTTAAAATAATTGTTCACATAACTGCAACAATTTACCTTGTCAAAAATCGACACAACCTTTTTCTAATACCGACATTTTCACTGTATATACATAGTTGGTTAGAGTTTTTCTTTTTTTGGAAAATCTAATAAAATAGAATAGAATAATTGATGATGCTTGCATGTCAAACCACATTAAAACCATATACCTATATGTATATGGGATATTGGGATATATTATAGGCGGGTGGTCCTTTTTCTGTATATAATATATTGAACGGATGATGTTTATAATGCAACATGAAAGCTGCTTTCCTATTCACATAGACGTACATTGCCAAAAAATAATAGAGAAAATGAAAGAAATTAAGTTTGACTATTATTATTAGATAATGTTTCATTGAAGCCCCTATTCGATATATTATGTAATGTTTGCCTGGAAGTTTTAATTTCTATAAAAGTTTGTAAAAAAAATTCTGAAACTTTCGATTATTATTGGTGATAAATGTTATTATTAAATGTTATTATTATACAGGGTGATTCAGTTCAGTTCGCAAAAATGTTAGGGGTTATAGGGGACCCCTATGGATGAACAAAAAATCGTTCTATTAGTATCCGATTACTCGAACCCCTACCGATTTAGAGCAAATTTTTCAATTTTTCGAGTCTTTCTAAGATTGTTGTACCTAATCAATCATATCATCGAAGATACTTACGCAAAAATGCCAAGTTATGACTTTTTGGAAAGGAGATAATATTGTCAAAAGCATAGACAAAAGAAAAATAAAAAAAAAAAAAATCTTTTGTTCATCCAGGGGTCCCCTATAACCCCTTCAAATTTTTGTGCACTTAACTGAATCACCCTGTATAAAGAAAGGAAAATATATGAAAAATTTTACTAAATTCATATCTGGTTTATCTCGGGGTTTATAGTTTTTTTTTAATGAAATTCCAAGTTTTAGATACTTTTAAACTTTTTACTGTTATATTGGCGTCTTTAGACCCTTAAACGGGGAAGGAATCAAAGTTTTGTTTACAAGATTTAAGATAGTACCGTTCACAGAAGTAAGATTGATATATTTCCCGGTGAACAAATGGCGGCTAGATAGCTGCTAGAATAGTATGATTCTCGGACTATATTTCTATCTGAAAAAACATTGCAGGTAGCAATTTTTTATATGACAATTAGTCGCTGCCGTTAGCTTCGCGTTTTTAATTTTTTTCAGACTAAAAAAATAGCCGCCATCTAGTAGCTAATACTTGTTCGACTGGTTGGAACAAGTTATTGTTTATCGGGTTTGAAAACTTATAGGTTAAAATATTTGATGACTCTTATATGTTACAAGGCAGTTACCTTACGCTCTTCCATATAGGTACAAAAGCATATACTTCAATACAATACCACTTCAATTTTACTTAAATAAATTAAAAATTATTCACAATATTTTGACGAAAAAATACTAATAAACGTGTCAAATGCATTAAAATGTAAATGGTTTTAATTTTAATAAATGAATTAATTTTTCTATTTCCAGGTGTTACTATGCGAGAGAAAAAGAGCGGTGCCCTACAAAAACTAAAAAAACGACTTTCCCATAGCTTTGGTAGATTAAGTAAGTGAAGTTGTTTATTTTTATTTTTAATATTTTTTTATTGTTTGCTTTTACTCTATAGTTATATTTGAAAAAATATTATATTTGTTATTATGATAATTTGATAAGAAATTTGTTTCCACTGGCATATAATAATATGGTTAACTACCAATATTTTATTAATTCAATAAGAAAATATTTAAATATTATTATTAGAGTATAGAGTATAGAGTTTCATGGGCATTTACATATATATAAAGTCAGTGGCGAAGGGTTCGTGGTAAACAAATTACCAAGCTTTGAGGTCAATATTTCAATAAAAATCAATAATTTAGAATTTTAAAAATTAATTAATTAAATTTTGTTCATATAATTTCGATCATACTCTCAGAAGAATAGTTTAGAAATGTATTTGAAACTCACTCAGAACTGTCGAACCGAAAAAAGGCAAGTATACATGCTGGAAATTGCTGCGGGCAATGCGTTATTGAAGAAGAAGAAGCAATTATTCAATACATTGTGCATGGCATATAATTGACAAAGAATGGCATCAGATGAATTTGTATGGTGCTAAGACAATAACAGAGTTGAAGAAAAAACTGGATATTTATGACAAGATTAAAGAAAAAACTGCAACAAATTGTGTGAAACAAACTTCTTCTTCAAATTCAAAACCAAGGGAAAAAAATATTCAATGCTTTTCATGTGGTAGCAAGGATCACAAAAAAGTGTTTCAAGTGTGGACATATTTCGAGAGATTGTGGTGATCAACCGAAGAAAAATATAAATTATATTTCTTCGTCGTAGCATATCACTTCAAGTTTTGTTGGACTCAGAAGAAGAAGCCGAGAATTGTTGTCTAGAGCAAGCAATTGCAAATTTTAGTGAAGAAAAAAATTTGTTGAATATTAAAAATTTGAATGAAGAATTATCGCCATCACGTGATTTTAATTTTTCGCATATTAAAAACTCTAATATATTTGTGGTGAAATAAGAATATATAATCGATGAGTATAACCCGAATAAAAATACAGAATCTACAATTGAAATGAAGATTATACTAACCGATGAAACACCAATTTATGAAAGACCAAGAAGATTGTCCTATCGAGAAAACCCTTTGACTAGAGCATTCAATACCGGGTTCCCGAAACCCGGTTTCCAGGTTTCCCGGTCATTTTTCGGCATCGAAAACCGGTTTTGAAATGAGCTAATTTTTTGGTTCTCGGTGCTGAAAATTTAGTAAAATAAAATAGTATTTTCGCTAAGAAAACAAAGTATAAAATATATAAATCTACGCACGTTACGAACATTAAATAATTAATTTAATACAAATTTCGGGAAGAAGAAAATTCGCACTGCGAATGAAAGACTCCCTTATTGTTTTGAACTAAATTAACAAAGAAGGAAAGCATGGAGTTTTTTGCAATACTTACATAAAGACAAACAAAATTATGCGGAATTCCACCCAGATGCAGATCCTATTTTAAATTTTGAAAGATTAACAAAAACAGATAATTTAAATCATTGCACTGTCAAATCGAAACAGCCCACAGTCGTTTTAAAACAAGAATGCTGTTTTAGAAACTTCAAAAAAAGTTTCAATAGTAGAACGGCCATTACTAAAGAGATACAATTTCTTCGTTTCCTGGAAAAGCACTTATATAGTTGATAGATCTAACGAGCCTCCCTTACTTTTTTGTTTTACGAGTTCTCGTTTGTGTGGTATAAATGGCAGTTTTTGCTAATTGTGCTTGTCTATCTGGACTTGCCGCTGTAATCAACCAAAAACAAAGAGATAAATTTCTCAATAACTCCGTTAAAAAAACTAAGATTATATCAAACGTCTTAAAAAAGAGCTATAAATTTTTGAACTGCAGAGAAATCACTAAACGAAGAATGTCTTATAATAAAAACTTATTAAGATTCTATTTCAAAACAGAATCTGCAGCCAATATTATGTTTTTATTCAAATTTATTTTCTTAAATAATTTTATAATAAATTTCTTAGACGAAATTTGTAATTATTTTTGCATCTTCAGCATCGGTGCCAGCACCGGGTACCCGGTTCTGCCACTTTTCAGCACCAAAAACCCGGTTCCGAGAAAAGGTTTCGGTGCTGAATGCTCTACCTTTGACGACGAGGTCAGAACGCGTCGTCTGATTTTGAAATAAAGTTGTTATTCGTGATAACTGACACAAAATCAGCAAAAAACTATAAACTGGTAGATGACCAAATCCAGGAGCTGGCAAATATACTTGACTTTCGGCGACAACATAAATTTTATTTATTTTTTTATTCAAAGTTATAAATAAAAAAGGCAGATTTTAATTTTGTAATGTTTTTTATAAGAAACTTTAGGTTCAATTAATGAATTAGTAATTTAAAAATTTAAAATTGTTTTTCCTTCATGAAATTGTGAAAAACATTTGCGAGATGCCGTGAAGCAAAGATACACTGAATGCAGAAAACACTTGTGCAGCTATATTTTTTATTTGTGCTGCAGCATACGCATCTTTTCCACGCTTTTCCATGGTGTGTGTATTTTTTGGTCATCATTTTTTTGGTTATCAACTTTTGTTTTCTTGCCTTACATATTTCGGACACTTAGTACGTCCGAAAAGTAAAATCATTAATTAATTCTGTAGCCAAAGCAGCACGAAAATTTATAGACGTGACGCTGCGCCTAATGCAGCCGTAGACGTAGCGGGTTTTATCATAATTTTCGAATAGATAATGAATGCATTGTGGACACATATTTCGAACAAATCAAAAAAACAGTCGTAAGATAAAATCGCTATCATACTCATAGTATACCTTTTCTGGTCCATTCCATTGTTGTAATGTTGAATAATTAATGGAAAATTGACACTGATTTTCTGTGCTTGTCCTGCCACGCAACGCTTTACAGTAAAGATGTATGTTGGGCCCAACAAAATTGTATCTGCAAAAACAGCACGACTATCCATCCACTTTACCACAGAGATATTGTCAGAAGTAAAGTGAGAAATATATCCTCGTTTCATTGTTTGTTCTACTGGAAAATTCTTTGTGTTTTTTGCCATTTTATCGTTATCTTTCAAAATGTACAGAAATGAATACTCGTAAAAAAATTATCGAAGTAAACTTCGATTCTTTTTCTTGATAAAGATTTGACTAGCTGTAACACAACCGACTCATCAAGACCATGCTCAACATAAGCCTTCTTGCCAGTGTATAGGGATCAACATTATACAAGAAACCTGAGGCTCGATTATGAAACTCGATATTATCGGTATCGAGTCGAAATTTATCTAGCTATCTAATTTAAAATTGTTATTCCCATTCGTTTCATAAAATTGTTCTCAAATCATATTTTACCACAATTGACTCATTTATTCAACGCAATTTTAACGACATCTAATTTTTCATCTTTTTGGAAGATTGCAAAAAACATACCTGTTCAAAAACTACGTCCCCGACAGATTTATACGTGATTATCGGCAGATTTGTTTATATTATCTGCCCTTTCTAAGGTATTAGAATTAGAAGTCATAATTAAGAATCAAAGGGTGCATGCCGTGGCACCGAAAAGCCCTGGCATCGAAATCCGTAGCACCGAAAAGCCCTGCCATCGAAATGCCCTCGCACCGAAATGTCCTCGCATCGAAAAGTCCTGGCATCGAAAATTTTATTTTATTAAAAAGCAACCCTGGTTTTTATTTCTTAGAAGGAAAATATGCAGTCCATACAATCTAAATATAAACCGGATCAATTGCACTACACATTCAATCAGGGTTGCTTTTTCGATGCCAGGGCTTTTCGATGCCAGGGGTTTTCGTAATGGCATACATGTTGGCTCCTCCAAAGCTCCTACAGTAACTGTTTTTTAATATTTGTCGAATCCTGCATAGCGGGGTAATTATAAAATTTTTCGAGAAACTCACGTTGGATGTGTTCATTTCTTTTATTTAAAAAAAAAATTGTATACCTTACATTGCAATTGCCGCATTATAAACTGTCTTATGTGTCCATATGCACGCCTTCGCCTCTGAATTTAGGTATTTATATCTATAGTGCCTTATCGAAAATGAATCGAATCGAATCCAACGACAAACAATTTTCTTATAACTATATATTTGCCTCGATATTTGCTATTACAGGTATATAGAAGAAAATTTAAATCTCTGTATTTTTTTTCGGTTTTAATTCGCATTTCATTAAATTCACCAAAAGCATTGAATAAAGTCGAGCAAATTATTTATTTTTTCTAGTGTTTTTCATGCAGAAAAGTTTTTTTTTTAATTTAATTAATTTAAATTTTATTTTTTTGTATGTACTTTTTAAGTAGTTTTGTGTTTCAACTTTTTCTGTATGCTTCTGCATCTGTATCTATCTGCCAGGATTATATATAGTGTTTTTTTATAAGAGTTAAAGTGAAATAAGGAAAAAATATAAATTAGCATTATTATTTTGAAGGACTGAGAAAATCCAGATTATATAATGCGTTGATAAAAAAACAGGATATGTACAAATTCATTAAGCTGTGTCATTTTGGTAAAGTGAGAAATGTATAAGAATATCGAAAGTTTTAAATTTTAGAAAAAAAATTAAGATTTTACCTTATCTCACTTCCTCAGATAAATTGAGTAATATTATTTATTTTGACAAATATATTTTATAATAAAATGTGATACTGTGAATTGTGCCTGTGCGTTTCAAAAATCAGATATTTGGTTCGGGCAATAGAAAATTTAAAAAAAAAACTTTCAGATAATATCTTCTGTATAGGAACTCAGTTGATTAATATTTATCGAAAAAAAGCCATAATTTTTTGTGTATTCAATGAAGAAAAAAAAAATACTTCTGAAATGATTTCCACGAAATTATTTTTAATTTCTGAAACGATTTCTGTGAATTCTGATCTAATTTCCAAAATGATTTCGTACCTTTTGATCTGATTTCAAAGATTTTCGAAGATATTTATAATGTCTGCAATAATTTTTGTGATTTCTAAAATGATTTTCTTGATTTTAAATTTCTGATTTCCGAACTGATTTCTGTGATTTCCGAGATTTTCGAAATTTTTTCAAATTACAAAATCTATTGCCGTAATTTCTGAAATGATTTTCTTGATTTCTAGTTTCTCATTTCTAATTGCCGAAATGTTTAAAATTATTTCCGATTTAGTGAATTCTGATCTGGTTTCCGAAATTATTCAGTTTCTTTTGGTCTGATTTTTTAAATAATTTCCGAGATTTTCGAAATTATTTCTAATTTCTAAAATGATGCTTGTGATTTCTTATCCGAGTTTTCCAAAACAAAATTAATTCAGAAATGATCGTAATTTCTAATCGGATTTCTGAAATGATTTCCTTATTTTTAGATTCCCAATATTTTCGACAAAAAAAATTTCGTGATTTAGTTATGAATTCTTGAAATAATATTCGTTATTTCCTGATTTCCAATTTCCATGGTTTTCGAAATTATTTTCAATTTCTGAAACAATTTCCGTGATTTCTGATATAAATTCCGAAATGATCATAATTTCTAAAATGATTTAATTTTTTTTTTTTGGGAAATATTCGACCCTCCTGTATATTAATTTTTCCGCTACTCAAAAATATAGAGGTTACCTTGGTCTTATGTATTTTTTTCGTTACTAAAAATTTAAATGGGACTCTGTCCATATTTATTTTTCGTCTTTTTCAATTACTCAACAATGTAGAGGGAACCCTTGTCTTTAGTAATTTTTTCCGTTACTCAAAAATGTAGAGGGTAGCCTCTTTTTAGTATTTTTTTTCCGCTACGCAACGGTGTAGAGGGTGGGCAGGGTCAATTATTTTCACTAAAAAATTTAATGGGTATCATGTCCACAGTTATTTTTTCCGCTACTGAAAAATGTAGATGGTTCCCTGTCTATAGTTATTTTTTCCACTACAGAATGTAGGAGGTACCCAGTCTTTAGGTATTTTTAGAGTACCGTGTCATTAGGTATTTTTTCCGCAACTCAAAAGGGTACCCTGTTCTTAGTTTTTTTTTCTCTACAAAAAATATAAAGGGTACCCTAGTCATAATTATTTTTTGATTACTCAACAATGTCGAGGGTACCTTACTACCTCGTCTATAGTTATTGTTCTTAGTTAGGGTACCCTTTCCTTAACTATATTTTCCGCAACTCGAAAATGTAGAGTACCGTCACATTAGTTATTTTTTCCGCTACTCAAAAGGGTACCTGTTCTTAGTTATTGTTTTCGCTACTCCAAAATGTAGAGGGTACTCTGTCCTAGTAATTTTTGCCGAAACTCGAAAATGTGTGTCATTAATTATTTTTTCTGCTACTCAAAAGAGTACCCTGTTCTTAGTTATTTTTTCCGCTTCTCAAAAATTTAGAGAGTACCTTGTCTTGATTTATTTTATCTGTCCTTTGTTATTTTTTCCGTTACTTAAAAATCTATTTGGTTCTCTGTCCATAGTTATTTTTTCCACAACAATATGTATGGGGTACCCTGTCCAGGTATTTTTTGAGTACCGTATCATTAGTTATTTTTCCGCTGCTCAAAAGGGTACACTGTTCTTAGTTAGTTTTTCCGCTACTTAAAAATGAAGAGGGTACCCTGTGCTTAGTTATTTTTTCCGCTATTCAATAATATAGAGAGTACCTGGTTTTTAATAATTTGTTCTACTACTCAGAAATGTAGAGGATTTGCTGTTCTTAGTTATTTTTTCCGCTACTAAAAAGTTAAGTTATTTTTCCCAATAGAAAATGTATTGGGTACCCTTTCCTTAGTATTAATTTTTTTCGCTACTCAAAAAAAGTAGAAGGTACGCTATCCAGTTATTTTATCCACAAAAATATAGATGGTACTCTGTCCTTTCTTTCAATCATTGGGAGTCAGTATGACAGCACTCTTATTTGGGTTCCAAGACATAGCAAAATTGCTGACGACGAGCTAGCTGATGTTCTGGCCAGACTTGGCTCTACCCTGGATGCGAACCAAGCTTGGGAAGTAAGTGTATCCATCTAATGTTGCGGTGCGCTTTAAATCTTATTAAAAAAAATATTCAAATGCAATTCATGTGTATAGCTGACTTGAGATGGAAAAACTCCATGTCATGTCGTAGGGCCAGGAAAACCTGGTCATCTTACAACAAAAAAAATAATGGCTGCCCTTGTAAAATTGTCTCGTGTGGACATCTACAGACTGGTAGCGGTAATTTCCGGCCATTGGGCTACCGGAATTCACGCATCCTAATTGGTCATCCCACACAATGTGATCTGTCGCAGTTGCTTTGAAGATAACGAACCGGAGACAATCGAAAATTTTCTCTGTATTTGCCCAGCTTTGGGTAGATCAAGATATTAAATAGCTACTGGGGTTCCTTAATTCCAAAAAGTGTCTCTGAGCGGCTCAATTAAACAAAGGTTCTCTAATGTGTGGTATCAAAACGGCAGTCTATACTAATTGAAGCCTAGCTCTAGGTTTAATCCCGGTTTATCACTCTAACCAACCAACCCTGCCCTTAGTAATTTTGTCCGCTACTTAAAAATAAACTGAAATGTTGTAAGAATGGACTGTGTTTCGATAACAGAGAAGCTTATATAGGGAAATTTCGCCCAGAAAATGGAAAAAGGAAATGTAATGAGTTTTCCACTTATAAATTTGAAAAATTACAAAAATTCCAAAAAAGTAATGTTTTATGGATAGAGTTTTTCGACTTGAGTCTAAAGGACATAAGAAAAGTTTGAAATTTTAAAAATTTACAAAAGAGGGGTTAGTTAGGGTAAAATTTGATTGAGGAGTCAATGAAAAAAAGAGGCGGAATTTGTTAACTTGTGTAGAGTAATTTTAAGTTGACTCATATCTTTCATCTGTGTAACCCCAGAACTACAAAATGTTTAAAAAACTGTTTCGCATTTTACACATAGCATTTAATTTTTCTAAATTTAATTTTCATTTTAGCCATTTCACGTGAAGATGGTGAGGATTCCACTCATCAGCATCATCATCATCATCACAATCATCATCATCGTTCCCATGGTAATACCCACAACAGTAAAGTTCAATTTAATGGTTACAATTCCGAAGAATTCTTGGACCGACTAGAACCAAATGGTAATATTCCAGAAAATAAATCAGATCTTAAATTTAATAGTAAACAACGTAAGTATACAAATTATATCTACGCACTCTGTTGTCGTCAGCTACTTATATTATCTAAACCCAGTTGTAAAATTGTTAAATGTTAATTGTTATAATTCTACTAAATAGAATTTAGTATTAATTTGTCTAACCTTTATTTTGTTAGCTTAATGGATTTCATATAATGAAAACTTTAGGTTTTTAAATCCCTTAGTGTTAATTTTGTTGCGCATCGACCCCATCATCCAAATAATCACAAATATAGTCGAGTCGAGTCAAACTTAGAGTTCATTTACCCAAATATAGAGTAACCATGCCATACAAATCATTGCGAACATGCTGGTTCTTAAAATTATTTACGACAAAGATCATCTGTATGTCATTAAAAATTCCATTTAATTTGTATGTTTTTATAGATTTAGACTAAACCCGAAAAATTTCACATACAAAATTAACATCAAAACAAAACATAAACCATATACCAAGATTTAAAAACTGTAGAACTAATTAATATAGAATAGAATCTTGTAATTTTGTAAAGATATAATATAGAGATCGTGGTAAAGTTTTAGAATTAAGAAAAAAAAAATAATATGAATACATAAATGTTTTATGCAAAATGGCGGCAATATTCAAAATGGTATCCATACAATTTTTACGATAATCAGCCATCTTTATTATGCCTTTAGTGAAAAGATTAAAAAATTAATTCTCTTAAAAAATATTTTTCATTTTCAATTAATTTTCTAAAATCATAATAATATAAATCCAAAATGGCTGACCTACTCAAAATGGTGGCTTTTTGAGATTATTAAATATCAATTTCTAGATTATCTTACAGAAAATTGCAAGTTCTTATATTATCAATTTCCAAGTTTTACAAAGACGTCAAAGATATCGTTATTTAATTACAAGATTTTACTCTAGCCGTGTGAGGAGTCGGATTTGTCACATTATGTTGATATTTTAAAAGAACAAGAATTTCTATTTGCAATTTTTCGAAATTTAGTTTTAAAATTTTCAAATTTTTTAACGAGATCTCAACATAATGTACGCGAGACCCACTCGTCTTATAAATAATTTTTTTGTACGCATCTTATAGATTGGTCTAATGCCAATGACCACGAGCGAGTTCAGAGGCAATTATCGGTATCGTCAGATAGTAAATTATTAGACGAAGACATTAGGGAAGAGACAAGAGTAATTATGAGACCAAAAAAACCACCTAGACCAAAATCCGAAGTATTTCTAAATAAAGATGATCTAAATCCACGACGAAAACGATTTAGTGCTTTTGGGGTAAGTTTTTTTTTTGTTGCAAAATAGTTTTCTTGATTTAAAAATGTTACCGACCATTTTTAGGGTGATTCCCCGTTCGGCAGATCAGACGCATATATAAAACTAGAACAACTTGGCGAAGGCTCGTATGCTACAGTCTATAGAGGATACAGCAAGTAAGTGTCTTTAACATTTTCTATTTATTAAGTCCTAATTTTGTATTCCTTACCTCGTTTTTCCTTATTTCATTTCTTAGCCGTTATTTTTATTCGATAGTCCTTAGTCCTTAGTCATTTGTTCTTAGTCCTTAGTCCTTAGTCCAAAGTCCTTAGTCCTTAGTCCTTTGTCCTTAGTCCTTAGTCCTTAGTCCTTAGTCCTTAGTCCTTTGTCCTTTGTCCTTTGTCCTTTGTCCTTTGTCCTTTGTCCTTTGTCCTTTGTCCTTTGTCCTTTGTCCTTTGTCCTTTGTCCTTTGTCCTTTGTCCTTTGTCCTTTGTCCTTTGTCCTTTGTCCTTTGTCCTTTGTCCTTT
>JANSTW010036782.1:0-15026 GCA_027564275.1 Diadocidia ferruginosa | reverse complement strand
TATGGCATGTTTTGGGAGGTGTGTCCGATTTCGGTTTTTCGCGAAAATAACCACGTCTTTGCGGTGAATGATTTTTTCTTAAATGTTTGTTGAAATTTTAAATTTAATGTTAAAAAAAATTAAGTGTCTAAGTATAACAGTTTTGCTGATATATTCGTATAATCATTCTAATGTTCGTCGCACGTCCATAGGGAAAATAGATTTTTTTTATATATGGCGTGAAATCTCTGGTAGTTAGTGTTCTCTGTGGTAATACATATTATTTTATGTGATCTTATCCTTTTTTTGCTTTTTTTAATATTTTATAAGTGAAAAGGACCCATAATATGATTTATATAAATATAATATATGTTATATGGAGTATATGAACATATTATTATTTATAATATCACCTGCTTTACGCAACATTTCTTAAATCTATTTATATTTTGTGTAATATTATTATATAAAGCTTCATTCAATATTACACATCATTAGGAAAAAGGGCACATCGCACACATAAATTCAATCATCCAGACATATTAAATAGATAGACTTTTACGATATTGGTATATAGCTCGACTAAAATTATGGGATTGCGTTTTGGCTTACCAACTCCACTTATACTCAGCAAATAACAATATCATTAAAAATGTATGCGTATTTTGGATTTAATAAAACATTATGTACAATTATGATGAATTGTTTGTTTATTAAAAAAAAACAATGTAAATATCTATTAAAGCAATGAACGCAGAAAAAAAAGTATTTAAATTAGTTATAACACGCAAAGAAACATAACATTTTAGTAGATTGAATATATGGTATACCACCGTATACGATAGACTGTAGGGAGCGAAAGTTCGATAAACTTAGAGGTTTTTTTCTTGTGCGAGCAGATCTGATATTCAGCCCTCTGCTGACAATATTGTTTTGAATTCTCGTCAGTTGTATCTACATTTACATACATTTACTTAGAATTAAGTTTTTTTTACAAAGGTTTTTCTGCGATGTCGCTGAAATATAGCCAATGTTTGGTTATGTTCTAAATTGCTAGATCTGCAAATATAATTATACTCGCATCAATTTAATGCGTAGGTGAACAAAAAAAAAACTGAAATTTGTGCAGGGTCGGTTTTAGAGCCGAGCAGCTGCAGTGGATCCTATTCTCTCTTTTTAAAATTAAATACACTTAAAAACGCCAATCTAATTGTTAAGTGTTTTAAATCTGCGCCTACATACTTCTATAAAAAACTAGTAATATTTTTGTAATCAGCACTCTTTATTTAAAGAAAAACGATTAACAAAAGCTTAGTAAATCTTTCAGTGTTCAGTGTAGTGAGTTGCTGACAACACTCCATCTTTGATATGGCCGTCAATGAAAACCATGTTATCAGATAGAAAAAAGGGTAAAATTGGATCCTATGCTCACTAGCTTTGGAGTAAAGGACACGATGATGATGATTATTTTCCTATTCAAAAAAATTATGATTAAAAAACGATAATATCGAACAAAAATATCGAATATCGAATGATAATATCGATATCTCTTATACAAATTATCGAAATTAAAATGATCAATATATCGAAAATCAGAAAACACGCCAACGGTCGATGCATACGCATTTTTTGATTTCTGTGTGCTATATTTGGTTTGTTTGGTAAATACTAGACTTACTATTTTAATACACAGAATATTAAATTTAATAAATTGTCTTTTAATTTTAAATTCGCAATATATGTAAATAAAAATATGAGCCGATTTATTGGTTTTCATATTTACTCGTCTATGAAGTTTCTCAGCCATACTGATAATGGGACGTAGGTCCCGAAACGAGTTTAAAGTGCTGAGATTACTTCAACATAGTTTTTTCTTCTATAGTTAACAAAAAATTTCAAGGCTGGGTGAAGGTACGCTTTGCCCAAGCCGACCCACTAATTTATTTGAGAATAGCTTTACTTTGAATTAGACCGATTAGCCTGTTTTAAAATATTACCATAAACATTTTTTATTTAGCGAGAATAACGAAAATTCATAATTGCCAATTTAATATGTTTTTAATACTTAAAAAAATAAAAATAAAATCCCGAAATCCCGGGATTTCTGTAGTGTAAATCCCTGGATTTCGGGATCCCGGGATTGCAATCCCTATCTGCGCTTACGTGTATATAGGCTCAATTGCATCATGCATTGCTTTCTTTTCCGTTTTAACAATAAATATCTGCGAAGTGCATAAAAACAACTTATTTCCATTTATAAAAATTTAGAATTTTATATAATTTTGTATTTTTCAAAACTATACTGAAATTGTATATTATTTATAGTTATATTGGTATACGTCCTTTTAAATCAATTTTATTTTATCTTCAATAAAATGCACTATACTTCTATATAGTACTACATAAAAGTGTCTCATTCAATTTAGTAATGTATATATACAAATAGAAATAAATTTATCATGTGGTATAATATGATGAGTAAATGTATATATGAAGATATAATATATCTTCCGTATCACAATTTAAAAACATGTAACTTGATGTTTACACTATTTTAATTAAAACAAAAGTCAAGACCGATGATTGTCCATTTTTTGAACACTTATCAAAACTGAATGATTCTATATATCAATAAGTTTCAAATAAATATATGAATACAGTACAACTTATTTTTTAATTTTTATAAATGCACTAGAAATTAAAAAATAAGTTTTACTGTACTAACAATAAACCTTCCAAAAATAAGTAGTGTAACATAAAAAGTTTTTTGAAGTGAATGCTTCTTTAGGCGCGTTGAGCACAATTCCACAGAGGTAAAAAATACGATTTAGCTTCAGCAACATCGAATTATCAAATGGGAGGAGTTTAAGATTCATATATAAAGGGGAAACATTTAATTTCAGCAGTCATTATGGATTAGTCTTGCAACAAATCAAGTTGTACCAAGACAATTTAACTGTTTTTTTAAACATTAAATCTTTTAAAACAAGTTACTATAATATCTTTTGTTTTTTTTATTGCACATTACATTACAAAAAAAATGTCAGGTCCGAATGTATACGATAATGTGTAATGTGATAGTTATTTTTATATAGAAAATATTCTTTGGAATATTTTGTTAAATAGAAAATGAAATTAGTATATTCAATATAATAGGTCCTGCACGCATATATATAAATTTTTAGAAATTATTTCTACACATACAATAACAACTTTTTTAATACAAAAAAGTAGAGCGAGATGTTCAAAAAAACTTTTAATATTTATGCGTTTGTCTTTCAGCAAAGGTTTTGTATATATATGTCCCTTGCTTTATTTTCCTGTTAAATGTGTCAGGCACAGGGCCGGATTATCATATTCGGGCCCTCAAAAATGTTTAGGAACATTTTCGAATATTTTGTACTTTAAAATATTGTCGCTAATTGAGGAAAATGCGAAAGTAAAACTGAGTTTTCATTTTAAAAGATATAGTACTCAACACTACATCATTACAACAAGTGACATTAGTGGCTATCCGTGATGAAAAATGATGGTTTTTTAATAAGCATACTAAATTATTTATATGTTGATATTTAATTTTAATCTTAGATTCTAATTTAGGTGGGCTTGGCGGTCTTATTTATTAGCAAGAGATATCTAGAGCATCCAGAGAACAATTTACAATTTCTTCTCTCTCAGCTAGAATATACAGCTAAAAAAATTGCTGGCAAAGTGGCAAATAGTATATTGTTTGGCTGTGATAACTTTCTTCCAGCCACAATATAGTTCAAAACATGGATGCCCGCTAAAAATAGATCTTTAAGGTATTTTAACTAAGTGAACTAAAATTGCCGCGCAGCGAATTTTTTTGTTAATAATACAAAAAACAAAACAAAAAAGAACGTCCCATTCATCAAAATTGAATATAAGCGAATAGTACGGAGTACAAGCGGTCTGAAAGGAGTACTACATCTGGAAACCTTATGTCAGAGTGATTATGTTTGCACTATGTGCTAATGAGTTTCGAAGTCCTTATATTAATTTATTATTATATTGTCTGTATGCTGTATATTTTTGTATGTTGATGTCATTTGTATAAAATAATAAGAGAGAGTAAAGCGTTTACAATAGTTTTGTTGTAACTTGTAACCTCAGGGTGTAGATTTAAAATCGTGGAAGTGAACTTCCGAATAAAGTTTTCTATCAGTGCCGTTTTGGTATAAATAAATATTACCACAAACTCTTCTTCATTAAAGTAGATTAAATTAAGATTAAATTATTATACTCAAAATAATATAATAAAGTATTCTTGGTTATTTCGCAGAATACTTAATTAAGTAAGAATACGTTATTAAGTAAAAATCCTCTCGAAAGTTTTCATCATTATTTTTAAACGCAAACTCTTAAATATCTCCATTAAACACTTGTCACTTTCAAAATAATAGGACTAAACAACGAAAAAAACCAATATCTAGAGAGTCTAGACTATAAATACAAATGAATTCTTTACCGCACAGCAATTTTCTAAAATATTCTAAGAACAATCTATTTTTTGAGATGTTTGCTTAATTTAAAATAAAAATATATATAAAAAATCCACCATACCCGGGCCCAAATCACCGGGCCTTAGGCTAGTGCCTATTTTGACTTAGTGCATGAATTTGAACTCTCGCTTTTATTCTATTTATTTAAAATTAAAAAAAATAAAAAAGACCTTAAATATTTTTTTGTTTTATATATTTGTTGCAAAACATGATAATTCTTTTGTTTTCCATTTGAAACAATATTTATATCAATTGCATTTTCACATTTTTGTTTTTTTTTGTCAAAATAATTAATAGCAATTTTTTCTGTTATAACTTTTTTCGTCTTATGTTACATTTCGTTTTAATTTTGAGGATAATTATTATATAAACAAAAACTATAAATATAATATTTTAAGGAAAAAAAATTTAAAAAAATTCTCTTTTTCTTCCTTTAAATGTTAAAATATAAGCAAAGTTGTAAAGTGTTTATAAAACTTTAATCAATAATAAGTAAAACTGATTTAAATTTTTCAAAGATGGAAATGCTGGAAAAGAAAAGGTTCAAAATTTAAGTATATTTTGAAAAACTTTTGGTCTTAAGAATCGGAATTTGATATAATTCTAAAACTTAACACGATTACTTGATAAATTTTAAACAATTAAAACTTTTAACCTTAGAACCCGAGGGCTAATTAATTGTAAATATCAAAGAATAAGAATTTCCGGCTGAAGTTTAGAATTCCCCTTCCCCTCTTGGATCCTCCCAAACTTTGTTGGGAAGTAGAGGGTCTCCCCTGAACAAAGTTTGTTCTTGGAGTTTGCAGCGATCGGACCCATTTCGGAGGTGGAAGGGTTTAAAGTTTGTATGCAAAAGTTTTAAAAAACAATATTTCAATGCCACAAATATGCAGAATGAAATGGCTAAATTAAAAATGTTTGTAGTGTAAAATTAAGGGCACCGTAACATTAGCGCGCCACGTCATAACTCGAAATACCTTTACAATCATTAACTTTTTCGGATGCCAAAACTTAGCTTTTATACTACTTAGCTTAAAAGGAAAAAATTAACTTTTTTTTTAATAATTGTTCGTTTTCAAGTTATGTCGCCCGCGCTAATGTCGCGGTGCGAAAATTAAGATGGTGCACATGTCCTTTTAAAATGGGAGGGGCTTTTTTGTAGAGGGTCACAAGTACTATGTAAAAAACGGGCACTCAGACATTATTTTGTTATTAAAAGTGCTTGAACCTTTTTAGATTATTTGCATCAGACATTATTGTCCATTGTGCCTTCCCTCTTTGTGTTAATTAACCTGTTAGGCAGCCAGTCTTTTCAATAAAAGCTAGCACCTTGTTATTTTTTATATCTGACAGCCCTTCCAACTATAGGAAGGGGCTATCACAAATATTCTGCTTTGAAAAGCGGGACATTCGCAAAGTACGTGTACCGCCGTTTCTTCGTCCTCTAAGCAAAATCTACAAACATCCACATCGGTCAGTCCCATTTTGTGCACATGCGCATTTAGGGCGTTATGACCGGTGATGATGCTAACCACATCCTTAAATTTTTTGTGAGATAATATAAGGAGGGATTTGGTTGTATTTTCAGATATCTTATTGAGGAAGCTCTTAGTTTGACGGCAGCCAGTTAGGCCACTCTATCGCGCTTGATGTTTTTTCTGACTGGCAGATTGCACCATTCCTTTTTGCGTCGTGTTAAACACTCCAAGAACTGGTTCATGCCACAAAATGGCATGCAAGCCCCTTGCCTTGCCAGTTCGTCCGCTTTTTCTTCTACATTGGTATGTCCTGGTACCCAGATAATGCGGATTGAATTATTTGTACCAAGAGCATTTAGCAGCCTTTTACACTTACAAGGGGCTTAAGGTTAGTATGAAAAATTAGGAAAAATAAACATTTATAGCGGTTGTGTGATGTCAAATGAAAGGCCTTGGCAAGGACTACAACTTTAGCTCTAAAGGTTTCAGAATGCAGAAGGTCTGGGGGACGGAAGCCCCCTGATAAGAAAAGGAATGTACAAAAAACCGCATTTTTCGTTTTTTTTCTAACACTAGACCATTATAATGTCTAAATTTGCTTTTTTTAAATTGATAAAAAAATGAATAAATTAATTTCCTATACAATATACAAACTTTAAACTTCTCCCCCTCTGAAAGAGGGCCGAACGCCGTAAATTCCCCGATCAAACGTTGTTTAGGGAAGACCCACCTACCACACATATCTCAGTAACATGTTTTTTCGTAGGTTCCCGCGAAAAAAAATAATAATCAACATGGCTGATTGTCAGGCGAAACTTTTATGTTTTTATCGCATTAATACTAAAATCAGACATATTTATTTATGGCAACACTAAAATCTTTTTTTGGTAGTGTAAAATTTTCCCGCTCAAATAAATATCTTTATTTACGTTTTGTGATTTTTCGCTCTAATATTTTGACAGATTTTCGCAATTACATTTTTCGCTTAATTTTTTGTTAAATCAACACAAGTCACGTAAAGGACGATAATTCAATTTTGTTCAAGCTACGGTGTTTTTACCAGGGATGTGGAGTTGTGATGAAAAATTAGTAACTCCGACTCCGGATATTTTGAAAAGACGACTCCGACTCTGACTCCGGCTCCACATCCCTGGTTTTTACACTAAGTGTCCATTCTGAATTATTTTTACTTATTCTGTGCCCCTATACCATCCTACAAAGTTTGGGGAGGATCCAAGAGGGAAGGGAATTCTACATATTTGCCGAACTTTCAAATTTAAAACTATAGAATTTGTTTAGAACTCTGAATGCTGTTCATTTAAGTAATTTAATAAGATGTCGCGCACTCTAGGTGAAATCATCAGATCTTTATGAAAGGGTAAAAAATACAAGTCAAGTTTACAGAAACTTAATAGAACAAAAGATTTTTAAACAGCCAAGAGTTATGTTTTATTATTTTTAATTTATACAGTTTTCGGCCCACGCATGGTTCCTGGGTTAAATCTTTTAACATTTCTGTTTTAAATTCTTTTCTAATTTATCATAGATAATACTAAGATGATTAAAGATGAACAAACAAATTAAACAACATTTCCTATGCTTTGTGATTTTTGAAAACAAGTTTTTACATAACAAGACATAAATTTAAAAATGTTAAATTTCCATTAAACCAATTTATTTTCAAAAAGTTAATATAAAAAAAAAAAATATGGAACAGAACAGTTTTGTAGAACTATTTATTTAAAACATCTCGAAACAAAGTGAAATCATTATTTTTTTAATTTTAACAATAAATTCACTAAAAAAGATTTCACTTTATTTTTCAGCCAGCTAAAATTTCGGTTAATGTTTTTTTTTGTAATTCTAAAAAATTAATTAATTAATTAATTTTTAAAAATTATGCAAATAATTTCAGTTGTTTTTTTGTATTTTGTATTTGTTTTTTTTAATTATTTATTAATTATCATAATAATATAAACGTCTTATCAAGTAAAAATGTTCTTACAAACTAAACTTCTGTATCATCTGTATGATTAGTCAAATATATCACTTCTATTTTTTATGTTTTTTTAATTTTTTTTTTTATAAAAAAAATTGTTAAACAAAAATTGTATGTTTTGTTTTGTATTTACAAGCACATTGATTTTTTAATTTAATTTTTTTTTTTTAGTTTTAGGTAACAAAGATTATTTTGTAAGAATTATTTTTGCCAATAATATGTTCTTTCTTATTTTATAAACTTAACAAAAACCCTAAAATAAAATTTTTAGTTTTAATTAATTGGCCTTTTATTGGGTTTTTTGTTTGTACACAAACCAAAAAACCGCCTTTTCAATATAATTTTTTTTAAACAATTAAAATCGTTTTTTTTTCTTTTCTAAAAATTTTCCAATTTGTAAATTCTATTTTTTATTATAAAATTACAATAACAATATTTCTTTTTATTATATACGAATATTTTATGGGTTTTTACAAGCATTTGAACGACGATTTTTTTAACAACTATTTTCTCTCAGCTTGTGTGGATTTTTCGCCGGCTTTCCCTCATTTGTTTGGCTAAATACTTCTCTTCAATTACATATATCTCTCTTAAAACATCAATTAATTTATCTAAAAACACTCTTTTTTAAATTTCACTTTTTTATAAAAAAATTTAAAAATTTATTTTTTAGTTTTGTTACACAAAAAACTCTCTATTATTATAATCACTGTGTTTTAGAACAAAACAATCTACAAAACGCACAAATTTCCATGACTTGAGCCAAAAATTAAGAATTAAAAAAACATTTAATTTATTAATTCGTTTTGTATTATTAAAAAAAATGTTTGTTATTTTTAATAGTTATCATTAATTTTATTAATATTAAAACAGTCTCATCATTTTTTTTTTCATCTAGGAAAGAAGCGTCAACTATTTTTTATAAAAATATAGCCGACATATAGTTTTCCTTTCTTTAATTTTATGTTTAAACTATTTCTAACGTTTTTTTTAAATTTATTTTTTTAATTCGTCCAAGTTTGGTAAAAAAATTTAGTGTGTGTAGTTTATTATTATTTTGTTTAATTATATTATATTTAATTTTATTACTTACAATATTTGTGTTGCCATATTATAAATTGTATTAATTTGAAATGTTTCGTTTTTCATTAATAAATTTATTTGATTTCTTTTTAGGTTTTTCTTTTTATTTTCAATTTATTATAAATAATAAAAACTAATATTTTTATTGTATGGCGAATGATAAATAGAATAGCGTAAAAATGTTGACTATTAATCACCAGGATGTTCGGGACAGCTACGATTTACCTCAAACCATCTGTCTATACATCTGAAATGTTATACGAAAATATTAGACTACATAAAATATTTACTTTTTTCGACCGTAAATGTTAACAAATTTGAAATTTAGAAACACAGGTTAATCTGTCAACGAAAAGTGAGTTTTTTTCTTGCAATATTATGGCTATTTGCCAAAGCACAGACAACCTAACAATCAGACATTTCACCCCATATAAATGATCTTCTTTTTTTCGGGTAGACCTATGACTTTAAGGCTTTATAATATAATGAAATATTATTTTTTAATAATTTTTTGTTCGCCTCTGGATTGCCCTATTGAGTATTTGATTGTTAGGCTGGCTGCAAGGGATGTTAGAATTGTTATTGGAATTTTCTATCGTCCGCCTCTTGTTGCTGACTTGAATGTACTTACTGGGTTATTCGAAGAATTGTCATGTCTTAATACGGACATTTCCGTTGGTAATCAGCTTTGTGTGGTTAAGCAATTTTGGGAATCATTTAATTTGCATTTGATTGAAGCTAGTCGTCCAACTCACTTTAGTGTGGCTAGTAATTCCCAGTCGCTGCTCGACTATTTTGTCACGTCTGATGCTGATTTAGTTGTTTGTAAAGACCAGTTCTGGATACCTGGTATTTCTGATCATGCGTTTTTATTTATTGCATTTAATGCTTTTCTTTCGATTAAGGAAACGGTTACATTTTATAGAGACTTTAAAAATGTTAATCATGAAGTCCTTGTTGGGGAGGCGGATGAAACAGATTTTAGTTCATGCTACTCTACTTCCGACGTTTATGTTCCAATTGAAATTTTAAATACGAATATATCTGAGCTATTTGATAAATTCATTCCATTACGTTTTACGTAGAGTTCGTAGTTCCTCCAGCGCTAACCGTGGTATACTAACAAAAGAAATTCTATCACTCATGTCTTCGCGTGCTTTGGCCTTTCGGGCTTATAAGGAATGCTCTTCACATGTTATATGGACATTTTTTTTTTGCAAATTTCGCAATAAAGTTAGCCAACGCAATAGAAATGAAAAAGTTCGAATGGAGCACTCTGTTTTTCATGCTGACCAGTCTAATTCTCGTCTTTGGCGTGCGATTAATAGCTTGGGTGCTTTGAATTAGCCGTCTGTTGATTATAATGGTTATTCGCATGAGGAATTCGTAAATCACTTTACTGCTGCTGGCTCAAGCGGAGGGGGTTCTAGAAGTGATGATGTGTTGGCTGAGTATGATTCTAGTTTTTCGTTTCGCAGCGTAACGTTTGATGAGTCAAACGCAATTGGACATGATGGTATTTCCCTAAAATTTGTCAAATGATATTTTCATCAATTAATGGTCATATATTGCATGTTTTTAATTCGATTTGGACTACTTCCAGATTTCCATTATCGTGGAAAAATGCCATGGTTCGACCCATATCTAAAAATTCTTCGCCAAGTTCTATTGATGATTTTCGACCAATAAGTATCCTCCCTGTTCTGTCTAAGGTGTTTGAAGTAATAATGAAGAGTCAAATGTTGGAATTTATGTCATTAAACTGCATATTGCATGAGTCTCAGTCTGGTTTCAGGCAATTTCATAGTACGACCACTGCTATATTAAATATCACTGAGTCTGTTAGATGCAATATTGATAGCAATTTTCTTGGTACTACTTGATTTCAGTAAAGCGCGTTTGATAGTATGCGAAGCTTTGTAACAAATTAAAAACCAAATTTGTAATCTCTAGTAGTGCTTGTAACATGCTGTTTTCGTATCTTACTAATAGAACTCAACAAGTTGTTATTGATGACGTGTTGTCTAGCAGAGCTTCTGTTTACTCAGGTGTTCCGCAGGGAGCTATTCTGGGACCTTTGATATTCAGCATGTTTATTGATGATTTGCCTTCTGTAGTTAGCTATGTGACGCCGCATCTTTATGCTGACGATCTTCAGATTGAGTTATACTCTCCTTTGCATGATATATGGTGTGGGAATATCTAGCGCTTAAATTCGGATCTTGGGGCAATCGCGAAATGGGGTTCGGACAATGATTTGCGTATTAAGTCGCTTAAGTCGTTAGCCATACCAATTTTTAAGAATACAAATTTGGATTTATCTGACATTCGGTTAACTGTTAATGGCTCTATAATACCTCTTAAGAATTTTTGTTAAAAGTTTGGGCATCGTTATCAATAACACATTAGCTTGGGATGAGCATATTAGTGACCTGTGTGCCAAAGTTTATCTTATACTCCATAAGCTATATGCTATTGATGGTTTTTTGCCAACTCAAAAAAAAATTGGTACAGTCACTAATAATCCCGCATTTTCTATATGGCTGTGAAATTGTCTCTCTTGCCTTTATAAGCTTAATGTTTGTTTTAATTCTTGTGTTATATTTATCTTCCACCTTCGGAGAAGAGATGGTCTGTCTAATTTTCGTCATCGTTTATTGGGTTGCGATTTATCTACATTTTTTAACTTCGGGGTGCTGCTTTTGCTTTTTAAAAATCAGCAGCCTATCTATTTGCGTCGTCGAATTACTTTTGCCCGATCTGTTAGAACGTGTCATATTTCTATTCTGGCTCACAATTCCCAATTTGTTTCTAGCTCGTTTTTTATGTTCGGCTAGATTATGGAATTCGCTCCCGTACCCGTTGGTGGTCATTAATTTGCAGAGTTTCAACGATTTTAAACGAGCTTGTGAGCAATTTCTCAAAATCGATAAACAGTGATTTGGTTTTCGTTTATTTGTGCTTTTTGGCCGCTGTCTTTGGCTCGCCTACCTTTTGTATTTATTCTTTTAAGGGGAACCATTAATTCCTTCTCATTTTTTTTTTCACATTCTGACTTGTGCTGAGAATCGTGTTCGTGTGTGGCTGCAGTTGCGGGGTGTTTGGGATAACAAGTACTGGATACTTTAAATACTAGTTCTTGGACGGTGTAACACGTCGAAAATTTGATAATCTTTCAATCAGAAAAAGTCCTCAAAGTTTAATTTATATTATGGGGGACGATAAGTGACAAGCGTGTTGGTCTAAGGTCTTTCTAAAACCGAAACTTTCCGGTCAGACTGACTTGTGGAAACCACTTCGGCCTCAAATTGCTTATAGAATATAAATTGACAGATAAATTAAGGATTATTTTTTTTACAAAAATTTAATAAATTTTAAACGAAATATATGAGCGTAAAAGTAGCTGTATAATAGTGGATGTGGACACTATTATATAAATTATAAATTTCAGCTGTCCTAAAAACAATAATTGGATAAATATATAAATAAAGGAAACATTTTAAGCTGGTGAGTTTCTGGTTACCCGTCCGGATTTGACTCTGTTCAATGGTTCTTTGTTGTTTGCTTCTCCGTTTGATTTTTTAGCAGGTTGTTTTTTGGCAGCCGGTTTTTTCGATTTTTTCTTTTTACCAAGTGTAGCAATATCGAACTCTTCTGTGTCATCAACATGTCCATATTTTTCCATTAACTTATCAAAGAAATTGCCCATATTTGATGCACGATCCGATTGTCTTTTCATTATTTGTTGTTCAAGACTTTCGTTGGATTTCTCTTCTAGCTTTTTCTTGATTTCTCTGGCCTCAAGTGATTCTTTGGCATATTTTTTGTGGCGGCGAGATCGTTTTGCCTTTGGCTCATCGGTAAATTGTTTATATTCTGGAACTTCATTTGAGGCAATCCATTCTAAAATATATTTTGTTATTTTGCGTATTCATTTTATTGCAATTAAATTACCTTTAACAATCTCTTGAATGCGTGGTTCATCTTCAACAGACATAAATGGGACAGAATTCATCATAAAATTTATGCATCCTTTGCCATTGTTATAGGCTTTTTTAATGTCATTTTTCTCCAAGTCAGATCCTATAATTGAAACATTAGAAAGAACACCGCAAGGAACTGTTACCCATTTACCTTTATACTCCTTTTGATAGTTATCAATATCCTGCGTGGTAATTGGTTTGAAGAATTGTTTCCACAACTCCAACCAACTGGATAGGTTCGATTCATCCTCGTCATCGTCGATGATGCCCTGTTGATCGAACAAAGCTTTCTTATCTTTGTCCGTCAAAATCGAATGTATTTTAGCCAACACCTTGAACTTTTCGGTCGCTTCAATTTTTTCCTCTTCTGGAACTCTGTCCGGATGAACTTGAAGTGATAGCTTGTAGTAGGCTTTCTTAACTAAACGAAATATTGCACAAAATTTTATCAAATCAAAATGTTTGTATGGCGTGCAGAACTTACTATCCTTTTCCAGCGAATCTTTTGTCAGTCCAAGTAATTCGTAAACGTCTCGGGTGCCGTAATACTTTTCACACAGATCTAATGTAGACGGCATTGTGAATAATATGTAAATGTATAAAATAAATAATTATAATTATGCGACCGACGATGCGGTTTGATACAATTTTTTTTTAGAAATATATAAACTGACAGCGCGCCAATTTTTTTGATTTGAAAATCAAAGTGCTACATATCCCAGCAAGAAAAATAGTATTCTAACTGAGCACTCACAATGGATTTTTTTTTTTAGTTTTTTATAAATGTGACTATTTTTGTGCCGTGCATATGAATTTGAATCATGGATAAAGTAAATAAGAATAGATTGGCTTTTTGCATATAGTCGCACACTTCACCCTCTCGCGTTTAAAAATATTGCAAATATATCTTTTTGTGGAACCTAAATTCAGGAAAAACCTAAGTGGCCATTTTGTATAAATATTAATAATAATATCACAATAATATCGGAATCCAACCATGGTTTTTTTGTAGCCATGTTATGCTAAGCAATTTAATTAAAAAATTTAGCTGTCTGAAAATGGGATTTGGCTGCTGAAAAAATCAGTCGGAAAATGTTTCCCCCTAAAGCTGACACTCTTATGTATTTCTGGGATCTTAACCGCCACAATTAATTAGATATTACTTGAATTTTATAATTTTCTATCGATTCAGCAATTCTGAAAATCCAAGGAAGGAACTTAGTTCATTTTTTTTTATGCATTTTGGTTTCATTTTGATTTTAAATCAATTCTAAATTTATTCTCTTCAAATGGTCAAAAGTTAGTAAGTTGTATGAATGCTTTTATATTTGTAAACGGGGATTTTTACTTCAGGTTTTTTTATTCAGGATTATGGTAAAATTGGGAGCTTTCATATATTTAAATTGTCACATCTAACGATCTAAGACAACATCAAAATTGTTCAAAATCCAAATCCGTTTTAAAAATGTGAATATAAAAATAATTTTTTTACACAAAAGTAAGCCTGTGTAAAACCAAAGTTGAAGAGCCCTAATATATTTACTAAATCCTAAACTAAAAATGTGTTAAAATTTAGAGCAAAAAACGGTAGCGAAAAACAAACTTTTGTGGATTTACTGTATGAACAATATGTTATAAATAGTAAAATATAAAATCTAAAATTTACTAAAAAGAAATCAGTGTTTTTCAATCTAAAAATCTATCAATCTAAAAAGGGATTTGCTCAAGTCATTTTATATCCGGTAAATTTATGCAACAATAATAAAAGGGAATAAAAAAATATAGTTATAATATTTCAACCAATGCTATAGCCGTGTGGTATTATTGCCGCCGCGAGTATAGTAAATGGTAGGTTCGGGGTTCGAATCCTGTTGGCGGCACTCACAGATGTTTTTCACAAAAATGATTTGTGTTGTAGCTTTTCAATAGTGATTTGAATTCTGGCCGAGTGGTTCGAAATCCACTTAAAACTGTAGGTTCC
>JANSTW010036670.1:0-25941 GCA_027564275.1 Diadocidia ferruginosa | reverse complement strand
AACTTTGTGCTGAAGGCTATACATATAACCAAAAATCCATATCATCGCGCACATATGAAATTTTTATTAAAGATTTGCTGTACTTTCTTATGTATACGCAGGCAAACTCATATCAAGTTATAATAATATATATTATGTTAAAATGATTGTTGATCTCTATACTCGGAAAGTTTCATTCATAAATTAAAAAAAATATTTAAACTCTTTTGTATGTGTATGTTAAGGTATATATAATTTTTATTAAGTTTATTTCAAATTGTAACAGAAATCTTTTGAAGATAAGTGTGTGGAGATTTATATTTTATCGATAGAAGAAAAATCTTCTAAATTCAATTTCTGTTCTCATTTAGAAAAATATTTTTTTCTTTTACAATTATTGAAACATGAACAATTTTTACTTTGCTTCGCAAATACACAAGCTTTGATATATTTTTTTAAAACATGAGTTTCTTCAAAAGAAAATCATAAATAATAAATCTAAATCTAACCACTATATTATAATGGTCATCTTTATAATAAATTGTCTACGCAACTTTGCGAACTTGACCTCCAATTCTTGCTTAACGTGCAGGTTAATCATATGTAAATGCAAGAAAAAAGAAATCATTAAAAGATAAAACGACGTGATTTTTATTTAAATTTTGGTAAAAAAAATGTTAGTATTTTTTCCTGAAATTTGCGTATAAGATTTGATTTGTGCTAAAAGGGAATAAATATTAAAATTTTGTAATGTTTCTATTTGATTATTATTACTAATAGTTATTACATACTATAAATCTATAAAATAATCTTCATATATAATTATATTATTAAGATAACGAACACAATAAATATATTTTAAATAAATAAAAGGTTTGTTAAACGTAAAAGTTATAACATTAATAACACAGAGCATTGCTCAGTGGCGACCGGTGTATAAATTCCGATGTTTCTTAATATATCTATATGAAGTAGTAAATTTGAAAATTTCGCATATAAAATATATGACATATGTCATAAACATTAACTGCAGATTTTATCCTTAATTTACGTTTTAAATCCAGATAAACATATTTGAGTCATATCCGCTAATTTATTTTTAAGACAAATATTAATTTTGTGTCTGTTTTTCAAATATCTTGGGCATACCATGCCATGCCTAGATGTATACGGATTTAAGGTTAAAGTACAGTCATGAGACCGTTACAAACAATTTTCTTAATCAACTGTAAGTATATTTATTGTTCTTTATATAATAATATCAATATTAGAACAAGTTCTTCTGTTGAAAACCAGAGAAATCTACAGCTCACGAATCACACTGGCAGGCAAGAAATACCTGCCGTCTCAGTTTCAACGTTAAAACTTTTAAACTAAATGTTTTAACACTTAGACAGCTCGCCACTGAGTATATTAGATGTGTATACGCATAAAAAATGTTATTATCTCTATACCTTGAGTTTAGCAACAAAAATGTGTGAAAATAAACATCTTATAAAGTCATTCATCTTATTAAATATAAAATATCTATTTAAATATATAAATTTTAGAGGCTAATTTATAATTTAAGTAAAAATTATAATAAAATATATTTTAATATAACATAAAATATTTATTTAATTAATTAATTGTGTAATGTGTACATATAATAAAAGGTGTTGGTTCAATAGAGTTTTTTTTCTACACATTAACTCGCTTAATTAAAAAAAATGAATGAAAAGCTTTGATTTAAATATAGATGTTAAATTATTTTTAATGAAATTTCATATGAAAGAAAGTTTAATTTTATATTTTAGGTCAAGTATTATATATTAAATAAATTAAAAATGTTTGTAACATAACAAAATATATAGCCTATAGTTGGATTCCTAACTGCAATAATTTGAAGATAAACTGAGAGGTCCTGCATGAATGTATTTCAAATAAACATATCGAATGCTTGTGAAAAAAAACGAAATCCGGAATTTCGTTTTCTGCACTTTATATAGCATATGGGAATAATTTATTTAATTAAAAAAAACAATTGTCTATCAATTACCAAAGATTCTAACTTATATATAAAAAAGTAAAACGTTGTAAAAATTAAATAAATATTAAGAAAACTTTATATATATATACATAATATATTGACACATAGGAAATATTTATTCGCATATATTATGTGCAAAAAAATAAAACAACCATCGTGATAAAATATTGATTTAAGAATACACACTTTTTTGCAAATATTTAAATATAAAACTTCCAAAAATTGTCGTCATATCTAACTATAGTGATAATATGCCGGTTTTTCCGTTAAATCCATATATTTTTTTTGTTTTAGTTCACTATATATTAATATTCTATATCAATATTTGAAAGAATAAAGCTATAATATATAATATGTGGAAGACGTGTCCTTCTAAAAGTAAAATAAATTTATCAAATTTCAGTAAAACAAATAGCAAAATAGATGAGATATAATTTTTTTTAAAACTTCCCAATAATATGCTACCAAAACACATGTATATATAAAGTTTTTTTTTGTTCCATAACGAGATGAGCAAATCGTGTAATAATGCAGAAATCAAATATTGATTTTGTGTTTTTATTTTATTTACATAAAATATTTTTTAGTCGCTATATGTATTAAAATCGCATCTATACTAAACACTGACCAATTATTATTATTAAAATTATAGAGAAATATATATAAAATAGAAAAGACTTTTTTTAATTTAATCAATTTTTCTTAACATATTCATTATTCAACCATATACTAATATTTTTCTGATAATGACTAATTTTAAACTAGTATACATCAAATAGAATAATAAAATTTAGCATAATTCACCCAACTAGAACACTAGGATATTTTAGGGTATCCTATAAAGTTCACGTATAATAACTCTATATGAAAGAATCATATATATACGAACTTCATTGAATCTCTCCAATGTTGATATTTCCCATAATAATATCCTATATTTATTTCCTTACCACTATCGGTTTAATTCAACGACAAATTGATCTAAGGTTGAACTAAAGATATCCCGTTTACAATATTCAATATACTGACTAAATACTTATGTAAATATTTTAAAACAGACTAATCAGTCTAATTCAAAGGAAAACTATTCTTAAAAAAATTAATGAATCGGCCAGGGCAAAGCGTACCTTTCTGATACTAAAATTTAGGAATCTACTTAGAACCTAATAATAGATTGGTTATTATTAAATAATTTGTATTTAAAATATATAAACAAATCAAAACAAATATTTTTTTTGTTTATTTATATTGAAGAGGTGTTCATATACATATAATATTGATAATTTCAAAAACATGCAAATGTATAAAATGTATTTACAATAAAATTACCTAATATTAATATATAAAGTAACACGCCTATAAAAACTATATCTTTAATGTCTTATTAAGTAATGATTTAAGCACACAAATTTGTTATTCGAGACATGTGCTTCTAATTTTACACATATATTTCATAAAGAAAAAATTATTTTCATTGAAACATCATGTAATAAATAATATACAAATTCCATGTTATTTTACAGATTAATGGAAGTGAAGATTGGTTTTCAGTGTTTTCTTTTTATAAAGCACAATTACAAATATATATTTATTTCAGTGGTTTATGATCCTCGGTCTGATTGGAATGTTTCTAAGCTACTACTAGGGCGGCGAGATATATCTAGAGCTTCGGGAGTACATTATACAATTTTTCTTGTACAGCAAAAAAAACTTGCTAAAGGTATATTTTTTGGCTATTATGATAAAGTTCTCCCAGCCACAATAACAACTCAAAAAAATTGCTGGCAAATAGTACAGTAATTTTTTTTAAGTAAACAAAAATTTCCGGTTTAGGTAAATTAATTCAAAACCCATCTAATTGCAAAGAGTTTCTGGCTAACCGCATTCAAAATGGCATCCCTTGTGGTAAGAGAGTTTGTTGTGCATCAGAAACTGCGTAATACCGATAAATTTATTAAATTTTTACTTTAAAAACCGAAATATTTTCGTAGACAAAAATGTGTAACTGAAAACCCGATGATTTCAAAAAAATTCCAACCCTTGTGGGGAGAGTTTAGAATATAATAATATAATTTGCCAGAACTTTCTTCCAGACATAATATATAATAATGCAAAGAAACATAAATAAACGTTTCTTTTGTCAAATTAGCCAATACCAAAGAAGTAGTAGTACGTTTTCATATACAAATTGATCTTGATTTGCATTTGTATAGGAGTAAGGAGTACAATCAATCTCAAAGGAGTAAAATACTTTCGAAAGGACTACATCTGGTAACCCTAGCTACACTATCAATTATATAAATGCGATTATCATTTGTTATATACCTAAATCACATTTAACAGATCGGGTTCCCCAATTCTTCAGGTGCGATTAACTATGATAATGGTTAGTTGAGTGATATGGTCGTCAATAAAAAATCCCTTTGGCATCAGATAGAAAAATAAAATACTTGACTCATTTAAATATTTTTTTTTTAAAAAACATGACTTACAAGATCATGTGAACTGACTTTTTTATAGACCTCATCAATAATATATAATTTCCATTCAATAAAAGTATAAGAAATAAAAAAAAATGTTGGTCAAAAAGTCATTATTGATATACTTTTGATCAACATTTTTAAGAAATTATTGAATGCAAATTATTATTTATTGCAGAATGAAATTTGCTATAAAGACATTTGTACGCATTTTATATAATAGCGTACACATTAACTATTTTCTAGGAAATTTATCGAAATTTGGAAACGTTCTTTGAATCCAAGTTATGATTTACATACTGTTATGAAATTCATCAGTGTATATGTGCATTTTTATATTGAGAATAAAAGATGAAAGTTGTGTGCATGTAGATTTAAATATGGCAAAAAACGTTCTGAAAATATTTAGATCTGAAAGTCTGGGTTTAGTCATATTTATAAATTTCTTTGATTTCCATATGGGATGCAGATTAACTTATATTTAACTTATTTTAATTTATTTTAAACAAATATAATAAATTAAAAAAAGATAAAGTTTATATGTTAGTTACTGATCATATAGTTTTCAGGGTTTCTCTGAATTTTATTTGTGTAAAGCTGGAAGTTAACTATATTAAAATTGATTACATATCTTAATTCTTAACCATATGAACATTTCCTACATTGATTAAGATCTGCAATTGCATAAATTTAATTTTTTGAAAAAGATTAATTTTATTTCAAAATTACGAAAAACTATATATAAATTATATATCTTGTTAATTTTTTCCTAACCAATAGAAGTTTAGCCAATAGATCAATTCGTTAATGATTTGATTAATAGCCCACCATTCTTAATTTCCCCAGATTTTGTTTTTTTTTTATAAAATTTTTATTGAAAATGTTTTAAATCAAAAAATCTATTTTTTGATTAATTATCTTGAAATATATTATTCCACTTAACTAAAAATTAAATCGGCCAAAATATATAACTTTTAATTTGTATTCAGACTTGCTATATATTTTATGTTGAATATCGTTTTTCTAAAAAAAAATCGCGACAATATTTAACTTTTATTTCTAAAAAAAATTATGTTTTTTTGCCAAAAAAGAAGATAGAAGAAAAACTTGATTTCTTTATTTATTTTAGAAATTTGAAATGTGGTTTATAATAAAAAATTAATATTCTATATTATAATATTTGTGACTATCCACATTTCTTGTCTAAACTCATAGGTGTGGTTCACATTTATAGCCGCAAATAGTTCTCTGCGGTTAAAATAAATGGTGCAAAATTATAATAATGTTCAGAAGAAGATATACCACCAGTAATTTTTATTTATTCAAAAATAAAATAAAATATTACGTAAACGAGAAAAAAACACGCAGATAAAAAGCTTAATATTTATTTATAAAATTAATAAATATATTCAAGTTCGAGGTTATATACCAAAAGAAGTCTTTCGCTGTTTTTTATCTTTTGTATAAGATTATAAAAGTTGCTAATTTAAAATAGAAAAAAAAATATTAATGTTTTAACAGTTAAGACGATGGAATCAGACATATAATATAAGAAGACAAATTAATACAGAATATAGGAATATATAATTTAGTTAAACAAATGTGTTGTTAGCCATTATGGCGCGGTTTATTAGTTTTATTTGAATTTTATTAAATTAAAATAAAATTTCATTCATTTTATTATAAATTCATTCATTTTTTTCCAATATAAGGTAAGGGTAAATATAAATGAAATCTTTTATGAGCTGTTTCTTTTCGTTACTATAAGCCTACATTTTTTAGAGAATTTGTATTTCTCTTTTAGCAAAAAATATGTAAATTAATTACCATATATAACACATAACACTATATCAAAAACCTTAGTTTTTACTACATTGGCAACCCAAATTCAGGGGTGAGCGGTCTAAGGGCAATTTGTTTATAAAATTTATTAAAATATATTACTGCAGAGGCGTAGTAAAATAATATTATTTATTACAATGCTATAAACAAATTGAATTTGGGATGCCAATGTAGTTAAAATTAGGGTTTTAATGGAGTGAAAATTGGATTTATTTTAATTAATTTACTTATTTTTTGCTAAGAAAGAAACACAAATTCTAAACAAATGCAAAGAAAGCTAGGATTTTTTCTGGGAAAGAAGGAATTGGTCATATGAAAAATTCCATCTATACTGACCGCAGATTTTTGACCAAGAGAGCTTGATTTTTTATTTTAAAACAGTATACGTGTATAGCTAACAGAAAGCGAATTAAAGTTTTTTTTGCATAGAGTACAAAGAAATAATTAATTAATAAATAATTATTTTAGTAAAACTATGCGATTTTTTTAATTAACTTAAGATTTTTGAAGCGGAATTTTGATTTATATTAAACATTTTTTTATTAGGGTATTAGAAATACGTAAAAGATAAAAAATTAATAAGATTCGACTTTCGAGGGTGGAGTTATCCTAGTTGTTTTTAGTCGATAGACCATAACAAGGAAAGAGTATGGCTTATGTACATATTGTTTTCAAATGTAGTCTTTCGTTATCTGTGAATAATTGCATTTACTTTGCACTTGAATTTTACGTGCAATTAAACACATGTAAATTCTTGCTCGATTGTATTGATATTCGAACACAAATTGTTGCAATTAAGACTTCTTAAATCAACTTACGCATATTCTATCTAATGAAATTGTAATATTTTCTCGACCGATATAGTGGACATTTTTCAGATATACTTATTGAGCCTGCGGTCCTTTTGGATTATCAAAAACAAAGTATTTTTATTTCCAATAATACAAATTATTTTATTATTGTATATATTTGACGTTTCGTCCAGTATTATGGACATCATCGGAAATTCTCTAGAATATTTGAAAAACGTTATAAAGTTTATGAACGCGCACTATTAATTTATTTACAACGTTTTTCAAATATTCTAGAGTATTTCCGATGATATCCATAATAATGGAAGAAACGTCAAATATATAATAAAATAACTAGTATTATTGGAAATAAAAATACTTTGATTTTAATAATCCAAAAGGACCGTAGGCTCAATAAGTATATCTGAAAAATTGCACTTGAATGACAACTATCGTACAAAGCATCTGCAGTTTTCGCTCAATTTCATTGAGTAAATGCCTAAAAATTGATCGTCTAAATATACGTGCAATTTACATACATTTTATGTACAATTTTTAAATTCGATTTTGGTTTATTATTTGCATAGTACTTTGAACTTGAATTTTAAGTTTAATTTACTTAGATTGTGCAATTTTCTTTAAGACACTTTATGTCAGGCTTTATCTTTGCAATAAATGAAAAATGTGCAATTTTCTGCCATATTCTGTATACAATATTCCAATTATTTAGTCAATCCCTGAGCATTATTGCCTGCATTTTACATTTGAAATGTACGCAAATTTTACGTGCAAAATATCCGATTGTCCACAATTATGTCTGCAAATTGATTTGCAATTGAATTGCATGTAGCTTATATGTATATTTTACGGAAAATTTCTGCATTAATCTTTAACTGTAATTGTAAATATAAGTGTATCGAGTTTTGGATGACACTAAACCACTATAGATGCTCTTATCATCGCGCCACATCTTGAGAAGACAGCGTAGATGCCAACCACTAATCCGTGCTGGTTTTATGAAGTAAAGAGTATGATTACCATACCAATTTATATTATCATTTCTTTCAAATTTTCCCAAATTCTATCTTAGCATAACTCGATTTCGTTAAAATCATTCAAATTCACATATTAAAATATTTGTATTTTTAAAATACCATAAAGAAAATAAATTTTTGGGCAACATTAATTTATAAAGTATAATCTACCTGTTAGCTTAGCACACTAAACGAAAATTGCTGTTTCAAGAAACTTTCGCATAAATTACAATAATCAATTAAAAAAAACCAAAATTATTATTCATAAAAAGTTGATTTAATTTTTGTCAAAAAAATAATTTACAATAAAAATATGATATAGTAAAAAAATAGCAAATTTTAAGCGGATCTTAGCATAATATCATCGGTTTAGCAGAATATTTTAGCTTTATGTGTGCAAAGAAAAAAACGAAGAAGACTATTGACCTGATAAAAATGTGGTCTATAACTTTTGAATATTTATTTAAATTATTTATAGTAAAATAGAAAAAAAAAATACATAGATCGATAGAAACGACACAAATATAAAGAAAATAATTTATTTTTGATTTAGTAAAATTCGTTAAATAAAATTATAAATTCTTTTAAATGCAAATTTTTATTTTTGATTGAATAGATTATACGAAAAAAAACTCTTTTTTAGTCATTATATGATTTTAACGATGATGTTCTGTGTTTTTATTGAGAGTTAAAATGCGGCAATTTAGTTTTGCAAAAACATAATATATAAAATGTTTATTTTATTGTACAGTTTGCTAATTTGCTTGTTAATTTCTTTTCACCGGGTGTCAATAGATAGAAACCTTTCCATACGGCTTCTCCATTTGAATTGGTTTTGAGGTCAGCTTGTAGATTTTCCCAAACCTAAAGATAAAAGAGAAGAGAAAAAACGGCAAGTGATAAAAAATTTGGTTATTATTGTTTCAATAAATTATCATAATTTTTGTAATAAAGTGTGGCATTAAATTAATTTAATTTAAATTTTTTTCATCAAAATCCAATAAAGTATCACACAATAGACAAGCCTATTTATGTATTAATATGTGAAACAATCGAAAGAATTTTTAGTATGCCAAAGTTTATGCGAATAAATTTATAAACATTTTAGTATGTGAGACACAGTCGGTCTGAGACTATAATTAGAAAAAGTCGTTTTAGAAACGTTAAAAATAAAAGAATAATTTAAAAATGTCAGATATTTTGGAAGATTATAATAATTTTCGATACAGTATAGCCATTAACCAGTAGTGTGAACCGAAATATGCAAAAATTTGAAATTTTAAACCAAATAGAGCGGAACTTTTCTGTATTAAACTGTATTAAAAAATATGTATCCTTATATTGTTTTTATTTTATTATATTACTAGATGGTCGCGACTATGATCCTGATCTACATGGGAGTGTCAAATATGCTTGTATAAATAAAACCACTTATACTACTAAACAAATCTAGATCAAAAATCATTTAGTCTTTTTAGCAATAAAATGTTTTGGAATATAATTTGTTTTTATAAATTCGCTGAAAAAAAACACAATCGCTATAATATAATGTATAGAACTAATTAAAATTCTACATAAAATCTTTATCTATTTATTAAAACCGGTTTTTGCGACTTTTAAAACAATTAAAATATTAAATAAGTTGCGTTTTCTTATTGGCTTACGGAAGATTTAGAAATGTATATATCCGGCAGATAATGTTATTTTAAGCATATTATAATAATTAATTGTTTAGGAATTTCATAATAATATGCGATATTTCGGTTTTAATGTAATTTACATGTTATAGCTATAAGATGATTAAATTTCCTAAAATAAATTTTGTAGTTCGAGAATTACATTAGTGTATACAATATTAATAGGACTTATGTTTAGAAACATTAAATAATCTCACCAAGATGTTCTTAATATATCTTGTATTAATCGAAAGACTTTAAACGACGAACCTTTAAATAGAATAATATTGATAATTTAAAATTAAGGAATAGGCTAATCGGTCAATCAAAGGTGAATACTTTTGTAATAATATTGGCTCTAGCTTTTGCTCACTGAGCCTTCAACAAAAGATGTCTTTACTCTTATTATACCTCTGCAAGGGATTTTTTTGGTTCAGTAAAATGCTTGGCGTCGTTTCTCGTATTTTAGTATTTCTAACTTAGTTCCATTTCTGGCCATAATAAAAAAAATCCGGGAAAATTTTTTGGAACTAAGTGCCTTTTATATTTTGTTTTTATTGTTTGATATTCTGATACAACTGGAGAGTTAGTCAAAACATCAGAATTTTTCTGCTTGGGACTCTTGTACCGATTTTTTCTATCAAAATAATGTAAAATATTCTTAATCCTTAATTGAAAAACTAATAGCTTGTTATTAATCATCGTGTATCAAAATAAAATTAATAGACCCATCATTATCGTAATAAATTGATCTTTCTGATTTTAATCTACACGCAGCAGCAACTATTTGCAAAATTCATCGTTATAGTCACGTTTTTCTTTACTATAAAAGTTTATTGATTGAATATAAAATTTATATTAATATTTGTCTATTTATTATCATGACAAATATATCAAATTAAACAAAAATTCTATAAATTTCCAAAAGAAGGTTCATTGAATGGAAATTCGAAAATTAATACTGATTGAATAAAAATGTTAGATTTAATTATAATGATTTTAACAGAAAAAAACCAAACACACATTTTTCACACCTTAAATTTTGCATATCATTTATTTACCATAAAATTATCAATGAAGTCTTTCGCGTATGTTTGTGGTCGAATATTTCGTCTTATAAATTCAGAGAGCTTTTTTTTAGTCCGCTTAATAATTTATAATTTTAATGATTATTTTAAAGTCCATATAATATTTTAGACATAACTAATTAAATAAATCTTTTCCGCAACGTGTTTTTTGTGAACTTTAATATGTTGAAGGTTTTTATTATATAGGAATATATATTTTGTATTAATAAATTAATTATTTTATTAATATTTTTGTTATTAAACAAAATTAAGGGTGTGTTTATATTTTATTGAGCAGCAATTTATTATTTTTATAATGTGATAAACAAATTTATTCTTCTTTTCTAAACTTTTTCGTAGAATGACTCATCTGGATATAAATTTGTTTAAATTAAAAGAGATCTAATCGATAAAATAAGCTAGTTTTAATCTTCTTATTCATTGGATGTACTTTATATGCGAAAAAAGTGTTATTAGATAATATTAATACAGCTCGACTTGCTTGGGAATGGCTCGACAGTTATATTTTTAAGAAGTCAATAGAGGGTTTATACACTTAAGTGAGGTAAATAATTACCATCTGCGAATGAAAAGTGATAGCTCAGTTGTAAAAAATACTAGGCCGAAGATTAAACTTGTATTTTGTATAGGAAATTAATTTTATTTTACCAATTTAAAAAAGCAAATTTAGACCCCTGGACCACCTGCATTTTGAAACCATTAGAACTAAAGTTGTAGCCGTTGACAACCCCTATAAATATTGATATTTCAATATTTGTCATACTAACGTTAAGCCCCTCCCATTTTAAAAGGATACAAATGTGGCCCCCCCCCTTACGGTTACACTACAATTTTTTTTAATTTAGCTATTTTTTCATTCTGTATATATTATGTAGCATTAAAATATTGCATTTTAAATCTTTTGCATACAAACTTTAAAACCCTCCCCCTCCGAAAGATGTTCATGTTCCGCAAAATTTAATAACAAACGTTGTTCAGGAAAGACCCTTCTACCTCGCTTTATTCTGTTTTTATAAGTGTAGGGAGAATCCAAGAGGGGGAGGAAATTCTATACTTCAGCCGGCTATTGTAATTTGGTATACTTTTAATTACAGTATAGCGGACCTCCTTGAAGGAGAGAGCGTCTATGCTGTATTTACGAGGGGCGAAGCCCTTAGTGCTATAATTTTTGTTTCTGAAGTTAGGGAGTAATATCTTTTATTTGATACCATACGTCATTTCTTCCCCCAAATCCCCACAAAAATAAATTTTTCTGAAAATTTCACCAAATTTTAAACTACGCTGGGAAGCAAACCTATAGAGTCATTGGTCAATTGAAACCGGTTTTACACTAAAGGCTTCGCCTCTCGTAAATACAGCATTGCGGCTATACTGTATTTCAGCCGAAAATTTTAGTGGCAACATCTAAGATCTCCTCATTCAACGCATGGCTGAATGAGGAGATATTTCCAGTATATATAAAATGAATTCAATACACTTTATGTAATCGTAATTACAAAGAAAATCCCTAAAATACTAACCTTTTTCTTGGGATTTAATTGTTCATCTGGAGTGCCTTGATTATCCTCAACATAAATTCGATCACCAGCATTGCATCCATCTGGAATACTTAATGGTTCAACGACAGTATGATCTTCGCTGTAAATTAAAGTGTTTTTTTTAATATTATTCGATTTAAATTACAATAAAATACTTTGATGTACATAAAACCATGCCCTTTGATTCGACACCTCTCATTTTGGCCGGTTTTAAATTACACAATACAGCCACATAACGATTTTGCATATCTTCGATTGGAACAAAATTAGCCAAGCCACTAACAACCTAAACGAACAATTGATTTAAAACAAATATAATAAAATATTTAGGAGAAATTACAGTTCTTGGTTCTGATTCGCCTAAATCAATTTTTTCAACATACAAGGCATCAGCATCTGGATGTTTAGAGACTTCAATAATTTTTCCAATTTTAATATCAAGTCTGTGCGGGCCATCTGCAACTGTTTCGGCCACCTTGGCGTTTTTGTTTACCTTTGCCGGTGGTGGATAGGCTTTTTCGCTTAAGGCTCTGTAAAAACGGAATTTTTTGAGTCTGACATAGCTTTTTCTAAACATAATTTACAATAATTCGGGTGTATTAAACTCTTCACGAATTGGTGCTAATAATTTATTAATATAACTTTCAACGGCCAATTTAAAATCGCCAGGATGTAATTCTTCCTTGGCAAATGCGGACTCGAGCTCTTCGTACGTTAGGAATGTTCGATCTCCACCATTCTCTGGTTTACGGGATACTAAAAATCCTAAAATGAACGAAACAATTATTATTAGTATTTTTTGTTAATTTCTAATAATTGTTACCTTCATTTTCCTTAAATAAGGAAAATAGGACATATTTCACAAAGGATAATAAACCGTTATCGGTAATGTTGCCCGGTTCACAGAAAGCTTTTTTCAACTTCTTTTTTACATTAGCCGGACTATCTAGCAAGTCAATTTTTGAATCATCCTCCGACGATGACATTTTTCCGCCAGCCAAACCGGGAACTGTAAAAATTTTCTTGAAAAATGTTTTAAATCAAAATTAAATAATTTACCCATTGGATTCATAAGATGGATACGTTTCTCATAGCCTAATTGAGGTAAATATTTTTCGGAAAATGTAAAAATTTTTCGTTGATCAACTCCGCCAAATTGTGCATCGACTTTTAAGTACTCTTCATCGAGAGCTTGTAATCCTGGATATAAAAGTCCAGATAACAGAGGATGCTCAACTTGTTTAACAACCTAAAATAAATTGTGAAAATTAACTCAATCGATTGGATTCTTTTAATCTTACCTCAGCGCCGGCTTTTCGTGCATCGTGTTGCGTTACTACAGACGTTAGCCGATAAACATCTAAAGTGTATTCTTTCGATAATTGATATTCAGTTCCTTTAACGAATCTGTAAAATAAATTTTAATTTAATCATTTGTGATTAACAAAATTGCAAATAAAACCTTACTTCAACTTCTCAATTGGAACTCCAATTGACCGTAACATAGCCTTAATTACAGCTTCATAATATTGTGTTCGAAGTTCTAATAAAGACCAAGGTGCTTTCATGTTGTCAAGATAGGCATGTAAATCGGCAAATAAAATTGTAACCTGCAATAAGAACGATGCAATTTAATTGATTTTTGTGAAATGAGCTCATTCGACTTTACCTCACAACCGGCACGTAAGAAGTCTGCCACTTTGGACATTGGTACAAAATAGGCCACATGAGGCTTTCCTGTTGTAGCTGTGCCCCAGTAAATCTTGAGATCACGATTTTCTTTTAGCACCGACGTTAGCTTGTCGGCACCAAGCACTTCCTGCAGATTTCTGGTAATAAATCCTTGTTTCTGTTCCCACGTCAAATTCGTGCTGGCCATTTTTGCACAATATTTTAATAATTTTACACAAAAACTAGAAAAATCTTCCAAGAAATGGACAAATCACAGATAAATTGTGGAAGTGAAAGGTATTTTTCTACAAAAGTGCAAAGATTTTCCGCACAGCTGTTATTTTGACAGCAGTGCACACGCGGCCTGAGTAAATTTACTCATAGAATTAGGCTGCGTACTTTTTTTTTTTTAAATAATATGAGTACAAACAACGTTTTACCTTTTTTAATAAATAAAAATAAAGTACAATTCTTAATTAATTCTAAATTTTGATATAATTTGTATTATTCAATATAATTAATTAATTTTTGAGAAAAATTTAATTCAAATTTCCAAAAATTATTTAAAAATACTTAACATACTCAACTACTTAAGTACATTTTACTCATGATTTGATGTCAAAATATTTATGGTGGAACTGTGCGTCGATGACCGCGAATAGTTATTTGTAAACACAAGACACGTGTTGTTGTGCAAAATTATATTATTTTTGCAATATTTTGAAATTCGCATTATTTAATCGCCTGCAAAGTGTACAAATAATTTAGTTTTTGTATTTATTAATTTATTAATAGTTAAAATTTAAAATGCCGCACATAGACAAGGAAAAACTGGTTCAACTGCAAAAGGACATCAAGAAAATAAGAAATATTTGCATATTGGCCCATGTAGATCACGGGAAAACTACGCTGGCCGATTCGCTGGTGGCCAGCAATGGTGAGAAAATATAATTTTATTTTCAAAATTAATTCCTCTTAATTCTTAATGGATTCCGATTGTAAATTGGTTGTTAGTTATTCCGTTCCTGCAAAATGTTCAATATTGAAAGTTCTAAATTTATTCTTCGATTTCAGTTTGGTTGTCCCAGTCCTTATAAGTTTGAATTGATCATGTACAAAGGAACAATTTATTAACTTACACTGCTTTAATTATTGTCCAATATATCAAAATAATAACAATATATTTTTTAGGAATTATTTCACAAAAAATGGCTGGTAAACTGCGGTACATGGACAGTCGAATTGATGAACAGGAACGTGGCATAACAATGAAAAGCAGTAGCATTTCCCTCTTCTATCGAGATGATAAGGAGGATAATGAATATATTATAAACCTAATAGACTCTCCAGGTCATGTGGATTTTTCCAGTGAAGTCTCCACAGCCGTTCGTTTATGTGATGGTGCAATTGTCTTGGTTGATGTTGTTGAAGGTGTTTGTCCTCAAACAAGAATTTGCCTGAAGCAAGCCTACACAGAGAATTTAAAACCAATTTTAGTATTAAATAAAATTGATCGACTTATTGTTGAGAAGAAATTGTCACCGTTAGACGCTTATGTGCACATTTCGCAGGTTAGCGTATAATTCACAATAGTTAAGTGTTCTTATTCAAAATAAATTTAACTATTTTTAGGTTCTGGAACAAGTGAACGCTGCAATGGGAAATATCTTTGCCACCGATGTTATGTCAAAAGAAGTTAAATCTGATAAGGTAAAAACTAAAAATGTTCCTCAGACTTGTTTAAATAATTTTGCATATTTTTTTTAAAGAACGATTACATCTCTGGATTAGAAGATGCTGACGATTCTACAATTTATTTTACACCAGAAAGTGGTAATGTAATTTTCTGTTCAGCTGTCGATGGTTGGGCATTCCTGTTGAAGGATTTTGCTCAAATGTATGCAGATAAACTAGGTAACAAATGTTAGCCCATGATTTCCTAAGTTTGAGATTTCCTAAATGATTTTCGTCATTATTAGAATGATTTCTCTAATTTCCGAGATAATTTCTAATTTCCAAAAAGATTTCCGTATTTTTTTTAATTATTTCCGTTATTTATGAAATCATTTATTTCGAAATAATTTCTGTGATTTCCTAATAATAATTTTCGTTATATTCGAAATTATTGTCGTATTCCGGAATAATTTCTTATTTACGAAGATTTCCGAAATAAATTCTTGTTAATATGTGTTTAAATCGAGCTTTAAATTATTTTAAATTATTTTTTTTAGGAATACCTGCAAGTACGTTACAAAATGTTTTATGGGGAGACTATTATTATAGTGTTAAAGAGAAATCATACATAAGTGGAGCTCAAATGAAGGCAAAGAAACCTATGTTTGTACAATTCATTTTAGAAAATATTTGGAATTTGTATGATGTAATTTTGGTTAGAAAAGATAAGGACAAGATTCCAGGTAAATAAAAAAAAAAATTAAAATTGTTATAAAATTTAGAATATCTCGTTTTTAGTTATCGCCGAAAAACTTAACATAAAACTAACAACACGGGATTTACGACACACTGATTCTCGCGTTCAACTTCAGTCAGTTTTCTCCCAATGGATACCAATTGAAAGGGCTGTATTGAAAATGGTTGTAGATTTAATACCGCAGCCCGGCCTAATGACCGACGAGAAAGCCGAACGTTTAATGTGTTCATTAAATCAAAATTTCCTATCTCTTCCGCAGGCAACACAAGATCTAAAGAAGCAATTTATTTATTCGGATAAAGATAGTGAAACGACGATTGTTTTTATATCAAAGGTGAGTTTTATATTTGGTACTTGGCTTTCAGTAATGTAACTCATTCTGCAGATGATTTCAGTGGATAAATCCATATTGCCTGTAAATAAACCCAAACCGTTAACCTTAGATGAAATCGAACGAAGAAGAAATTTGGCACGTCAAAGGCACAAAGAACAAATGGAAAAATTAGAAAATCCAGACAAAATCGATGAAATTTCATCGATAACAGAGAGTTTAGTAATTTCAAGTGATCAACCTAAAACAGACGAACAAATCGAAGAAGCGAAGGAACTGTTAGATGAAGTAGACGAAAATGATGTGTTTATTGCATTTGCCAGAGTCTTTAGTGGAACCTTGAAAAAGGGATCGACAATCTATGCTCTTACGCCGAAACACGATCCACGTCTGCTAGAGTAAGTAACGGTTTGATTTAAATTGAACAAATCTTATTTCTTGCTATATTTCAGTCCAACAAACCCACTTAATTCACATTACATATCTGAGGTAAAAATAGATAATCTGTATTTGTTTATGGGCAGAGAATTGGAAGAATTAGATGAAGTTCCTGCCGGAAATATTGCAGGTAAATTATGCAGTTAGTGTTGGTTATTGTTAAATTTAAATGTTTCGTTTTAGGAATAAGTGGTCTTCAAAATAATGTTTTAAAAACTGCAACGCTATCGAATAACTTTTATTGTCCGTCATTTTGTGAACTAGAATTGATGGCCACACCAATTCTGCGGGTTGCCATTGAACCACAGAATACGTTAGACATGCCGAAAATGTTAAAAGGTCTTAAGCTGCTGAATCAAGTGAGAACGAGATAAAATTTAACATTTTATTTGAGATGGAATAATTTAATTGTTTTCAATAATTTCAGGCTGACGCTTGTGTTCAAGTTATAGTACAAGAAAATGGGGAACATGTTCTTATAACCCTAGGTGAGGTTCATTTAGAACGTTGCATTATGGATCTGGAAACAAGATATGCAAAAGTAAAACTAAATGTCTCACCGCCAATTGTACCATTTAGAGAAACAATTGTGCCAATTGCTACCGTTGATATGGTCAACGAAATTATCGTTAACACAGGTATTTTATGAATTTTCTTTTTTTTTTCTTAGATTTATTTTTAAATTTTTAGAAGAAGAAAAAAATTCGGATAAATCCGTTATAGTTTACACAACGAACAAGCAATGTAAACTGAAAATACGAGCGATTCCTTTAGACAACGAAATTGTAGAATTATTAGAAACAAGCACAGATATTCTAAAGGTATAGTTGATGAAATGTTTGTAAATGTTTACTAATATTTAAGGCAAGAAAATTTAGGCATTATCAAAAATTGCTATAACAGCCCTGCCACAACGTACTAAAGTGGCGATAAATGCGCTGAAAGAGGCTTTGGCCAAAGCTTTTCAAACATCTGTTAATGTGGAATTACATGCAGCAAATATTGTTGATAAAATATGGCAAATTGGTCCGAAAAAATGTGGCACCAACGTATTGTTGAATTTTACCGATTTCAATCAAAAAGATTTTTGGAATTTAAATGAAGAAGTCCGCAGTAAAAATGAAAGTAACGATTCTCGACATGAAGTGGAAAATTCATTTCTAAATGGATTCCAACTGGCTACATTATCGGGTCCAATTTGTGAAGAACATATGCACGGTGTATGTTTTATAGTTGAAGAATGGCTCATTGATCGCGAGGGCAATCAAAGTATAGGAGCAATTTCGGGTAAATTTTTAATAGTCTGTGTAAAATTTGTTAGACTAATTAAATTAATTATTAGGTCAAATGATGTCAACGGTTAAGGATGGATGTCGACGAGCATTTCAAAATCAACCGCAACGTTTAGTCACCCCAATGTATAGTTGTACCATCGTTGTTAGTGCAGAAGTTTTGGGTGAGTTTATTTTTCGATTTTTATGCTTATCGTAGGATTTATAAATTAAATACTCCGACTCCACACTAAAGAAAAAAAAGAGAATGCTCTGCTGTCCATGACGGGAAGATTTTTTAAAATAAAGAAAGAGCATCGAATATTTTCAAAAACTTCTAATAAAAAAAAAATCTCAACAAATTTCATCAAAAATGCAATAACTTTTTTCTAATTGCAAATGATTTCAATTATAATCCACAATTTTGTAAAATAATAACTAATTCCATAAAATTTCATAAAATTAAGTTAGGAACTAAATTACTTCCCATCCAATGAATTAAATAAGACCTCGGTTTGATGATTAAAACAAAATTAACAAATTAAATTATTATTGTTGAAGTTGAGAGTCAGAATATCACCGACTCTTCGACACCGACTTCGACGCCGCAGTTCTGTTTGTCACTTACTTGCCCATCAAAATTGTGAAGTCATCTAAATTTTTCCAAAAGAAGTGCATTACAGAACAGAATTTGAAGTAAATAATCTGTGTTGTTTAATTTTTATTTAAAAATATCGTTTTTTGTAAATTTATTTTTATCCTTTTTTATAATATTACAAAAATATATTTAAGGTTTTCAAACATTTTTCTTTTTTTTAATCCTTATTTTAATTTGAAAACTTACAAAATTAGAACCAACAGAAAATTATTGGATTTTATTCGATTTGTGAAGTGTAAAAGAAATTTTCAATAACTATTGTCAAATTATTTTCAAAAATGCAAATTAAAATTTAATTTTAAAAATAATTTATAAATGCTGCGACATTTCTGGGTGCGGTGTTATTGAAAACTTCTTGTAAACTTTTTTTTTCTACTAAAGTTAAATTTAAAATATTTACTTTCTATAATTTACTATTACATAAGAATCATAATTTCTAAACTGTTCGGTTAGGGTTTTATTAATGTCTACTAGTTTATCGCATAAATGGGTCAATTTTAGCATTACTTATTGTCAATAAGTACCCGAAATTATAACGAATTTTGTAAAAATATTTTTTTTCTAAATTAAAATGAAAAATCTGCACCAAATATTATAACAGTTTTGAAATTTGAAAAGTTAACGAATCCATTTAGCTCAGTTGAGGAAAAAAAATCCACCAGCTTATAAATAAAGAAAATATATTTCCCGATTTGGACAATTTAAGAATTTTTCTTTCCTATGTAAAACGTTTCGAAATGCCTCTTAACTATGCTCTTAAACAATAATAAATAAATAAATAAACTATAATAACTTAAAAATATTTTAAAATATAAAATGGTTATGTTGAGAATTTTCGCATAAATTATAATCAAATTATTCTAAATTCTTTTTTTAATAAATTAACATTAAATAATAGACCAGTCTAATATTGTCTATATATTTATATAGATATGCGCAACATAATTTTGTTGAATTACTTATAGTTGCGTCTGCACTCTAATCTATGTGAGTTAGAGATTATAAATAATAATAATTATCTATCAAGATTACTAATAAATTCATAAAATATATCACTTTATTCAGTATTTATTTGCCATAATAATTCCTTTAATTTATCTGCAATATATTGTTGATATTCTTCGTCTTCGTCGTCTTCAACGTTTCTCTTATTTCTATTTTGTACTTTTTGATCTTCTTGAACTGCTGATTCTGCTTCCTCAGCTCGTGCTGATGTTTCTGGTAGAGTTGTATCACTGTTTTCTTCAATATTTTTCTGTCGGCCATAAACATCATCGTATTGTTGATTATTATTTAGGGTAACTTTTTCGTAATGCGCATTTTTTATTGTAGTGGCAATTGGTCGATTATTGGTGTTTGGATCAGCTCGATGAAGATATTGATAGTTTGCCTGATATTGATTTTGATGGTAACTTTGTTGTGGTTGTTGTTGATACGTTGATGTTCCTGGTGGTCGATAGGCAATTGAATCACGTTTTGGTGCTTGATTGACTGGTTTTCGGACCGCAGATCCACCGGGTTTTACGCACATCATGCCAAATACACGTATTCCAGGCACGCTGGCATATGTGGGTTGATCATGTGCCATTGGTCCTTCTACAAATAGTCGATAAAATTAGTAAATTTATAACAGGATCTGGTCTCTCATTTTACTTACCTAAATTAAAGTTGTCAGGACATCGACATATAACCAAATAATGTGATTTACCAGTTCGTGTATTTTGCAGTGCAAGCAATGACCAATCACGTGGCGAACGACATTCTCGCATTTCTGTAGTTGATTCGCATGTTTTGGCCAATGTAATTGCCTGTAGAAATGATAAAATATATTAAAAATTTAATTAGGGAAGTAAATGGCATCGGGTTGAAAGCTCGGTGCAGTACTGGGGTGCTGCTTTTACTATTCCTATGAACATATATGCTCATATATTGTAAAAACCCAGTACCCACCAAGAATAAGAACAGTGCGAGGTGCTGTCAACACTTCACCTTTGATATGGTCGTCAATGAAACCCATAGTATTAGAAAAAAAGGGGTAAAATAGTCCCTATGCTCCCTCGCTTTGTAGTAAAGGACACGATGATGATGACTCATCATCGTCTTTTAACAAGTAAATGTTTTTTAGTAAAGTTTATTTAAAATTCGCATATTATTTTTGTATTGCTTCACGCAGCCACATTGAAGCCGACATTTTGAATTTTTAAATTATGAAACCGTATTCTCTCTTAAAAACCCCCGGTGGTTTATATTCTCTTATTTTAAATTTTGTTAACTATTCGCAATTTTGAATCTGTCATTTTGATTTTTCATACCACTCGTACAAGTTTTGACTTTCCTGGATATGAATATCAAGAACACAATTCTTTTAATATTTAAAATTTTGAATTATACGAAATATTTTTTTAAATATTTTTGTGCTGGGCCATTCCTTTTTTTTTTGAGAGACGAAAAGCGAAGATTCCATATATATTTCATAAAAATATCCGTAAATATATAAAAGAAAGTTTTACTTTTTTGACAAATTTTAGTAGGAGCAAGTTTTTAATACTCTAGGATTGCATTTGAGACCTTTAGTTTATGCCATAATTCTAAAATGTTTACGGAATGTTTTTTGTAGCTCAATGGTTTATATCATTCGTTCTGGATTAAGATAAGGATGTGTTCTTTCAGCACCTTTTTCCCTACTCGTCTTGGTCTAGTTGATGCGGAAATTTAAAAACACCATGTACTCTCGTCATTAACAGAGAACAGATAGATGAAGTAGATAGCTTTCAATATCTACAAGAGATGGTGGTGCCGAAAATATCCCATATGCTTCCACGCTATGCAGTAAAGGACGAGATGAAGATGATGCTGTTTTTGTACTAAGTGTCTCTCCCTTTAAGTTTTTTTTTTAAATATTTTTAATAATATTTTGAATAAACATTTTTCTCTTAAACATTAAAAAAATATTCGATGGTGATAGGAAAAATTGGGAATATGTAATCAAAATTAAATCAAATTATAAAAAGCCGCATAATCGAAATATGATTTTTTTATTGGTGGCTGTGTTGTTCGCATTAAACAACACTATATAACTATCTACCATCAAGCATCTGTTTTTGTGATGCGTGATATTTCTCCATTTATATAATATGTACAATTAATTTTGATTTATGATAAAAACTATTATATAAAATATTTCGAACAATTTATAATTAAAAATTAATGTCTTAATAAAATTCTTTATGGTTTTGTTTTTTTTAACTGAATCATGGGTATTTTTATGTAGACTTAATTAACAAGAATAAAATCTTATATAATATTACACACAGAAATCTGAATCTTATATAGGTTATGAATATAATGCAATAAAAACTTTCTTATTTATTAAATTTGTTTTTTTAGTTGTAAGAAACTAAGAATATATAAAAAGATAAACAGATATTTCTCTTTATTTAAAAAGAAAAAAATGAGGAATATTATAGTCGGAATTAAAATATAATAAAATATTTTAGAATTACTTTGAAATAGATACCGTTGTATATTAGCGAAAAGACCTTAAACTACAAATTTTAAGATACACACAAGTAAATATTAGACTCAATTTCAGTTTTTGAATTATATTTTTTTTTATTTGGACGGATTTGGAAAAATTTTGGTAAAAGTAAAAGAAAAAGATTGTCTTTGTGAAAGAAATCGCTCCAGTTAATTTCCTTAGTATAAGAATAAATTGTAAATGATATATACGTAAATTGCAATAAAAAATTGTGTGCAATTTGAATGCAAATTATTTGCCATTTTTGATAGGAGTACTAGTATACAAAAAGCAGTAATACAAAAATTTTATGGATTTACTTTCATATACATATAAAAGTGTATAAAGAACAAAATATAAGTTTCACCTAAAATGTAATTATATCGTAAAAATTAAGGCAGCCCAAAAAAAATATTTCATTCTTTTCTATGCGCTGTATTATTAAATATATATAGATATAGTTCACTTATTGAACATTCTATGTTATACACATAGATAACATCAAAGAAATTGCGCTTATATTTTATAAGTTGTGGAATTTTTAATAATTTTCAAAACAAACCAATTTCTTCATTGAAGATGTTTATAATAATCTAAACAAAACTCCAGATCCAAAACTATGTGTACATATAGATACCTAATATTGTTTAAAGAATATTTATAATAATATGCTCATGATTCGCGGTCAGTTTGAATTTAATAATATTATTATTGTTAAAATACATATAATATACATGGTTATGGTTATCTAATAAATGCAATGTAAATCAAGTAGAGTTATTATTAATTTTGTTATGTGAATTTGTACTCTAATTAAATGGTGTATTACCGTTTTTTCCTTTTAAACATATACCTTTAACATAGCTGTGTGCAAATCAGAACAAAAATAAAGTTTTTGATATTGTTGTTCATAGCGCTCATATATAAATCAAATTATAGAAGGAAAATCATCAACAAAAGATATTATTATAAATATTAACGAAGAACAGAAGAAAATATTTAGGTCAATTTAAAAGATTTTATTAAAGAAATATATATGTACGTATATAGAAATTTTGTTATATTCTCTACTTCTTACTTTAAATTATAACAAAGATGTCAGATGATATAATTGCATTTTGTATATATACATCATAAAATATAATTACGTTTTTTGTTTGTAACGAAAGAAAGTATATATTTAAAAGAAAAAAAAATAATTAATTAAAATGCATCTATATGTACAATGTACACAGCTCTTATAAGAAGTGCATTATAATTTCTTTTAGACAATTAGATTTTCGTTTGTTCTTCGTGGTGGTCATTAATAAATAGTAAAAATTATGTACAAAGAATTTTCTGTCATTATAATTTTCCTGTATAAATTAGATGCACTTTTTCAAAGTAATTATTTAATGTAATTAAGTACATATACAAATTAATTGTTTTAAATAATTATGTATACAATTCTTTTATTTAGACGATAAATTTACATTTGACCGAAATGTGTTTCTTTACATATATATTATAGTTTCTACTGTTTTTGAAAATATTTCTTGTTATTAGTATTTAAAGTCATCATCATCATCATCGATCTATTTGATACCATGGTTTTCATTGACGACTATATCTTTGACTTAATCATATCCAAAGAACGGCTCATAGTTCGTACGATATTATTAATATTTAGAAATCTGTTTTTGGTAAGTTTGAAGTATACACTTAGCTCTTTTAGACTATATATGCTAAAATTTTTAAGACATTTTTACAAACAAACATTTTACGGAATTCCAGTCTTGTCTTTGACCTTCAGACTCTAAAATATGGGATAATAAAAAACTTATCCCTACCAAAATTTAAGCAAATTTGACTATTGGTGAAATTTTTTCTCTAAATAGTCATATTTTTTACTTTTTAAAACTTACTTGAACCTGGTATTTTGAGGATAGACAAACAGACGGACAAACTCTTTTTTGTCTACTCTTTCTTAAATAAAGGCTTTATAAAACGCAAAAATGCGGGTTCTAGCAATTTGACCATTTTGACCTAAATTAAGGCATGCTCTATTTACATTGAAACTAAGTACATATATGATATGGATTTCTTATGATTGTATATATGAACAGAAATTAAAAGCAAAAATCAAATAATTTTTCTGTATATATGCGGGAATTTTTTGGTCCTTCAATTAAAAAAAATTGTATAATTTTGTGTGTAGAGTTTTTTCCTTTTATTTGCAGACAGAATATTTATAATTTAATAATATTTTTTTCACAAAAATTCCACAAAAATTCAAAATTTTCTTACAATTTACTGTTACTGATGAAAGTATAAATTTATTTATTAAAGCCTTTTGTTTTATTTTACTACACCAAGCATAAGCTTTACCCATATATACAAATGACTGTTCATTATGATAATTGTTTAAGTTTTTTTTATTCATTCAAAGGTTTGTCGTTTTCTATTATGTGCATATAAGTCTTTTGATTTCACTATTGTTGTTACAATATTTATCATTTTCTTTTTTTTAATAATCTACAATTTTAATATTGTGTTGAATTGATTTTGATTAATAATAATTATAAAAAAAATATTAATTCCCACATTTTATCAATAACAAATATTTACATAAACATAATATAAATAAGCATTAAATTCACTTTTCTTTTTTACTTTTATTTTAAGCTGCAACGACATCAATTCTTTTTCAGTTAAAAAAAACTTTTGTTTTTTGATTTTCTTTTCGGGTTAATGCGGTTTTGTTAGTTTATGATAGAGAATATGGAAATTATTTCTTTTGATGTAGAATATTTTTTTATGATTTATTAATAATTTTCAAAAAAAAGGAATCATTAACTTTAAGTAAGATGATATTATTTATTTTTTGTCGTCAAGAATTTCATATAAAAAAAAATAATATGTTCTAGGATGTAACATTCATATATAGGCTATGTGCACATAAACAAGTAGCGCCAAATATATTAAACAAAGTTCATAACTGGCTCGAGATTTAAAATGTAAATCAATTTTAAAATAAACAAAGTTCACAACAAGCCAAAGTTGCAAAGAATGTATTTCGATTCCTTCCTCTGAGTACAGTCTCCCAATTATGAAATGTTTTTACTTTTATTTATATACGGTTAGTATAGAATAAATAAAAGTCTTGTAATCGCGATGAAATTTTGAAA
>JANSTW010036559.1:0-15037 GCA_027564275.1 Diadocidia ferruginosa | reverse complement strand
TAAAAAGACTGCGATTGCTATAGAAATCAGTTTAATTCGTTCATTTTTTCTATCAAAATCTGTTGATTTTAAATTTTGAAAAAAATTTCCATGTATAGTCCACACTTTTTTTTTGGTCTGTTTTCTGACTATTTTAGAATCCCTGGGATTCGTTAGGGGATGTAAAAATTAAATCAAATTCGATATCGAATTTTGAGTTTCGAAAATCTAAGAACAAAATCTACTATAATTTTATTACATAATAATTATAATTTTAACATAATTCGGTATGTGTTTTTTTTTGTTAAACGGTCAACAGAATAATAAAAGCAACAGCCCAGTACTATTGAAATGAAACGTTTTTTGTTTAAATAGTAGTAGTAGTATTAATGCAATGATTAAGCTCCCTACGCATCAGCTACCAAAGTCAGAGAATGAGAACACTCAATCAAGAGAGGGATTTCCTTGAGGTGCGGCAACTATATATAATTTTAAATAGATATGGTGAACAGTTGTAAAGAAAAATAGGTTCAAAGTGTCTGATTACCGCTCCATAGTAATTACAGTACGTGAACGATAAATAAATATTATTTGTATTTTGAAGATAATACCATTACTTTTTAGGCAATAATATTATCATTTGTAAAGAAATTTTATCAACAGAATTGTATTTATATATAAATTTATTAAAATTATGAAAAATCATTCAATTTTTTTAAAAAGTCATCAATATTATAACTGGTAGACAAAAGATAGCATTTTTTATGGACAGAAAAACAGAGATAAGATTAAATTGAATATTTCTATTATTTATAATTTGTTTATGAAAACAAAAAAAAACTCACCTGGATGTTTTGCGTTAACTCTATTTGATTGATTTCATCGGGACTGCATTCCGGAATCGGTGCAAATTTAACAAATTGTACAATTTGACCGCATTTCTCTTTCAGTACATAGCCACCGCAGTGCACCAATTTAACACCGAATAAAATTTGTATTTTATCCAAATTTTGTAATAAAACACAAATATTTCTTTGCCTAACTCGAATGATGGTATCATGATCCCAGGTTAGCGGTGGTGCCCTTTGGCATATTGGCGGTGGTTGCGGTGATGCAGAAGACGATAAATTATGTGGTGATGAACCTCCGCCAGAAGATGTTTGTTGGCCAGCAGCAGCTATTTGATCGTCAATATTGAGCTCATCCATTGTTGTTGATTAAAAATTGTGACGGCGAAATAATTAACTCCATTATTTTGGATCCGCTAAAGTATAGATATTTTGGACTTGTGCTTCGGCAATTTCACTATAGAACCTTGCTTAGTTTCTATACGATTATTAACTACGCATTTAGTTCACTTAATTTTCCCGTCGACAATTTTCCTTATACAAATTTGCAATTTGCAAAATTATAAATTATTTTTATATTATTGTGTGAAAAATAAGACGAATTTTTGTAACAAAATTGGTTTGCGTGGTGAAAATATTTCTTACATTTTATTTGAAAATGTCAATTCCAGTACATATTATGGTTAAACCATTAGAATCTAGTACATAATATTGCGGCTAGATATAGTAAAAGAGGCTAACCCACTTGGTATAGGAATATTGGAACAAGTTGATAAAGGTTCACTTCGAAGCAATATGGCAGCCGTTAAGGAACAATTTCTTCGGAAAGACCAATCATCCTTATATCTCAATAAGATCACCACACATTGATACATATTTTTTAATTTTAATCTTCTTAATGTTTTAAATTAAAAATAAATCAGTCAAATTCGTTTATTTTTTTATTGACGTTTCGTCCATTAAATATAAACATCATCAAATCTAGAAATAATTTATAAAACGTTACAAGACTTATGTACCATAATTTACCCAGTTCTCGTCGAACATTTAAATACATAGGAGAAGGTATGAATATGATTTCGATTTATTTTTGAATCGGACTTCCTTGTTTATAGAAGTCATTTAGTATGCAAATAGAACTGCCTGCGGATCCCAAATAGGGCGAATCTTGATTTCCTTAGTATATAATTATTACTCAAAACTGTCTAGACTTTGAAATGCGATGCAAACAAGATGTAATGGTTCTAAAAAAATGGGTTTAGACTTTAAACTTTCTATATAGTATAAAGGACACGATAAGTTACAAACATTTTTAATGGAATATATTTAAATTTATTTACATTTTTATTTAAAACTAAGATGATTCTTAAAGCAATCGGCCAAAATATTGAACCCGTTTCGACAGTTTCGTTTGATGCGGCCAATGAACGACAATGGAATCGACAAACCAAACCAAGATTTTACCCGACAAGGACAGCGTCTTAACTCGACAATAACTTTCGATAAAAACTATTTTACATTTTTCATTTATAAATAATAATTTCAATGCAAAAGCAATCAGACATATTGGCACACAAGTTCCGGGTCCATTGCACAATATCAGGTCGGGTTTCGATTGATAGACCAACGGTATTACGGTCAAAATTGAATAGATTGTTGTAAAGATTGACGAGAAATAACTTTGGTGCACCTGACGACTGCGAGCTATTTTCACAATTTCATAATCATTGGCATTGTGCAATTCAATGTCTCGAACTTTGGCAGTACTTGTGGTGTCCGACTCGGCCAACACATACATTCGCGGAAAATATTTGCTTGAATCAAGCTCCTTGACCATGGCCATCATTTCTGTTGTGTGCCCACCAGATCCAAGAATTATCATTGTTTTAACTGCACTTAGTTTGGAACGCGATTTTTTCGGATCGCATATGTTCCTTAATACATGGACAATTCGAAATACAACAAATGTTGCAACAGCCACCAATAAACTTATTAAAATTATTAACATTTTTCCCCAAAAAAAGATTGGAAAATCGTACTTTGTTTATAGTAAATCTATCTAGTGCGGTTTATTTATTTTGACAACACAATTTTTGCGCATATTCAGCGCCCTATTTATAAATAATTCGCTTATAATTTATAAATAGACAAAGTTTGGTTATGTTTATTTTTTAAGACCAAAATAATTTATGTTATGCGGTCTTTTTTAAGTTTAGAAAATGGTTTAGAAAATTAAATACCTAGAATTTTTCTAAACCGAACAGCTTTGTTTTTTAAATAACATTTCTTCCAACTTTGTTCAGCGCCTCTCTTTCAAAGCGAGCTTTCTGTGTAATTTTTTTTATCGCCTTATCAAGAGAATGTTAAGTTTCAATTCACTTTGGAAAGTCGGTTTAGAAAAATTCTAGGTATTTAATTTTTTTTTTTAATTAAATGAAGGAGCAAAAAACCGTTAAAAAAGATTTTGTTGGAAGGTATAAGGAATGGTGCGTGCTTTGAATATCATATGAAATGCATTTAAGGTGCTGTTAGACGTTGACTTGTTCAAAAAATCAAGAAACAAAGGAAAGAGATCGAGAATATAAGATACAAAAATGTGTACACTCGAATGAAACAAATCAAAGACTTACTAGTTGAGGGGAAAAAAAGTTATCGTTCCGAATAAGTCTTCGCACATTGACTTTTTGCTATAAAGCTATCTCTTTCTTTTTTTTCTTGATGACTTGTAAAATTTTAACGTCTAACAGCTACATTATAAGCCTGGCGAAAAAGTAATTCAATCAATTTTATAACAAATTTTATATTTTTCTATAGAAAATATTTACAATGCTGCAATACGTTGTTCAGTTTTCGATAGAGGCTTTCTCGGTTTTTTAACCAAAATTGTTTCATCCATTGGCGAAATAATTGTGCCCAGTTTCGTTGTGACGGCCGGTTTTGTTAACAAACGATGCGCAATTTCTGGTACAAAATCTTTACCAATAGGTGCACGAATCGAGGCCTCGTAATCCTTAACACTGGTAAAGGGAAACGGTAAACTGCTGACTTGATGTTCTCGTATTTTTCTGTTTGCATTATCCACAATGATAACGTGTCCCTTATTCTCTTCGTTCCGCTTTTCTTCCTTTGGAAATTTTAGAATTAATTTTTTCGACCTTGGTTTAATGCCAGAACCGGCCCACGAACCCCAACCGGGCAACGTTAAATCAATGTCTTCGGGCTCTGCCTTTTTTCGTTCCAATTCTTTTTCTTCTTGAAAATCTGCCACAATGTCATCATCTTCAAATGCTTCTGCTATTGTTAGTCGTTTATTGGCGGCTGATCTGTCCATTTCCTCATCTTCATCGAATTCACCCTCCATATCGGGCAAGGCTGTACGCAGATATGTTGGCTTCACCTTAACAAATGTTTCTGGATTTATGTTGTCTGTTTCGTGAGTTTTAAGTGCCGGCACATTTGAACTTAAAATTTTCTTAGCGCTAGCCACTTCATCGTCTTCGTCGTTGCGTTCTTCTAGCTCGGTCTCGTTTAGTTCTTCGTCGATTTGCGGTCGATTTATTTGTTTTTTAAAACTTAAATCCAAATGTGATGGCAGTTCTGAAGATTTTAATGGTTTTCGATTTTTCCGTGGCTCATCGCTCAATTCATTTTGGATTTTGTGTAGTTTTTTAGCTACTTTTTCTTTTATATTCTCTTCGGCTTGGTCAAACAAGTCGTCCAAATTTTCGCTAGCAACTTTTCTCTTTGAAGATTTCGATTTTGTTGAAGGTGTGTCCGAACAGTCTTCAATTATCCAACCACCTTTTACTACAGAAACAGCTTTTGGTTTTTTCGGTGATTTCTTTACGGAAACTATGGACACTTTAGCAGGAACTGTCGTTTCTGGTTTATTAAATTCCTTTAATTTAGCATCATTTTCATTACGTTCATTCCAATATTTTCTGTATCCACCCGTTTCATCGATTTCATCATCGTTTGAATTGTTTTTTTTAGTCCACGGATTAAAAGGATCTGATACAACGGGCTCAGCCAATTCTGTATCTGTATCTTGATCGCTATCATCGTCTGGATTTTTATTTTTCTCGGTTAATTGACGACTTATCGACAATTGTTCGGACAATTCCTTTCGCACCTCTTTATCGTATTTTGCACGAACCTGCAAATTTTTAGCCCAAGTCCCGGTATTCTTATGCCTTAACAATGCTCGCTCTTCGACACGATGCTTTTCAATTTGTTCAAGTTTTCGTAATGCCGCTTCCGGATCAATTTTTTGTAAAATTTCAAATTCTTTCATTTGCTCCTTCAGCTTTTCTTTTTTCATAATTTTATGGAATTTTTTACTTTTAATCTTATTTTGCATACGAGCCTTAGCACTTTTCTGAGATTCACGAATCCGAAGGAAGCGCATCTCTTTGCTACGTGCCAAAATCTCTTCACGACTCAATTTCTCATGAACATCAATGCCACTGTCACTTTCAGCCGCATCGTCGGGCTGTGGTTCAAGTGCTTCCATTTCTCGCATTAAATCGGATTTAATGCGAAAATTTGATAGTTTTGTATGAGCTCCGACTGGCTCAATTATGTCCAAGGCATCGTTCGATTGTAGTGGGAAAGACTGAGAACATTTCATGTTAATCGAAAATTCAAAAGTAAAATTCCAGCAAACTTACCAAATGATCACTGGCTCGATTTCGTTCAACCACCGCATTCCAACGATTCAATTTCTTCTTAGCCTTTTCGTAGCCAATACTCCGTTGAATTTTCTCAGCCACTGGCCGCTCCAGAGGTTTATTTAAAACTTTCTTATTACGCTGACTGTTGCGCAGATCTTGACCGATTGGCAAATGTTTTTTTGATTTACTCAATACCTTGACCAGATCATTTACCGATATATCAGCCGTGGCCCCTTTGCGACCTTTGTTTGTGTTAATCTGTTCTTGTTGCTGGTCGGTTTTTGTTTTTACCAAATGGAATTCACTGCGTTTGAGGGCCGTTTCATTTCTGGTGGCCTTCTTGATGTATTGCGTTTTTTGCAGACGACCAACTGCATCCAACAGACGTTTATGGGCACGTTTATCAATTTCATTTTCAGAGTCCGACATGGTGCTTGGCTAAAATTATTTAATCATTACAATCAACAAATTATTTGTAATATCAATTAAGTTACGAACCTATTAATAATTTTATTATCTAATTTACCTTTAATTTAACAAAATATTTTCAATTTTTCTTAAAATTTTAACAAAAAATGTACACAAAACACGTTTTTCTTGCCATTTGCAATGCGCTGAATATGCTCGCGTTTGATTTGACATGAGCAGAAAAATATAAAATTTGACCTAACAACGAACCCAGCTGAAAAAGAAATACAAAATACAATTTATGCTCTGTTTATGTTTACATATTTATTCAAAATTATCAACATTTTCCACCAAGCTTACGAATAACATTTAATATTTCAGTTCTTTTATCACGAATAACATTGCTGCCAATTGTTGTCACATCAAAATTGGCCACTTGTTTGGCGTCGATTACATGCTGACCAATCGTTTCAATCAGCCACAGCACATGCACACCACAATCATAGCCATTATTTTGTTGAGGACACTTCATATGTTTAACAATTCCATCGGGGCAGTTCAATGATTTCTTTATTTTGGACACAAAATCCGCGCAAGTTTCCGAGTTATATGACTTGGCCGAATCAAAACAATAAAACGAATTTTCTAAACGAGAAAAGACCAGTAGGCTCCAGTGTGATCCGCCAGCTATTAGGGCTAGTTCGTGATTATTTAATGGAAAGAAAATAAATGATTTCTCATTTGCCTGCAATGGTTCTAGAAATATTGGAATTTCTGGCTCGGTTACGATTTTAATGCATTGCGTCACTTCGGGTCCAATAAATAATACGGTTTCCTTTTGCTCCTTAAACTTTTCATATTCTAAATATTCCAAATAAAAGGATATGATTTGATCGTTTAGCCAATGGGGTCCGGTAAGCAAATTCACGTCCGACTGCCGTAAGAGGGATTCATGATAACTTAAAATTGTGTCATTTGTAGACATTGCATTGATCAGTAGACAATATTGGAAATAGATTCGAGATCTTTATTCATAAAATTGTAACTTTAATTTAATTTAACTTACCGAAAAATGCTATTTTGGTTTGTCAATTAGTTTCACACAGTACACAACACGTCCCTTCAAAAAAAATATTACCAACGAAAATTTATTTCACTCAAAAAATTAAAACGATATCAAAGAACCTCAAGTGAACAGACAATTTTTTTTTTTACGTGAAATACGCCCAACGAAATCGTAACAGTGTCTGCGATGTCCAATATTTCAAATTTTTAATTAATAAAATTATTCTTATTATTAAATTATTTATTATTAAAATTGGATGCCATCTTGAATTATGCGCCATCTTTTTTTTAAACATACTAAGAGTAATAATGGATTGCTCGTAGTCTTTTTTGCTTTTAGTATGTTTGAAATTTTTTTTTTTTTTTTGTCAAACGAAGACACCTTTTTAAATTCCGTCACAATAAAGTGAGAACGATTTCAAAGTGATTAAATTTTTCTATAATTGGTTTCATATATTTAACAACCGACGAATATAAACAGCGTGTCTACGATGTCCAAAATTTTAAATATATTTAAAAAAAAACCCGACTCTTAGTTAAAATTTGAGGCCAGCATGAATTAGGCCGCCATATATTATTTCAAACATACTAACAGCGATAAAGATTCTGGAAATTTCGTTACTGTCTCAAAGTAGAATTTTTCTCTGAATTCTAAGATCTTTCAGAAATTTCATTTGAAAACATATTAAAATCTGGCTTATTCGAAATAAATTTTCCACTCAATGAATGAAACTAACTTTTCTTACCTGTTGGGCTTGATATTGCGAGCCGTTTCTTATATGTAGGATCTTCACTATTTATTCACTCAAAATTCACACACATTTAAATTAAATATATGATATTATGGAAGTCGTTAAACAGCTGATAACATTCGCTCTTCTTCTGTATAAAATATATAAGATTTTGTCGTTGTAGTTGTAATCAATATCCCCTCGATAATAAATTTGTAAGAATATAAATTTCTGCTTCGCAAGTTTTGTAGGATTTTTTGCTTGTTTTTTGTAAGACCGGATTTTATCAGATTCTAGAAAATAAATAATTATTATTTAGTATGATTTATTAAAACAATATTTAATTAATTAACAAGTGATATCAACAATATAGTTAAATATAAACGTCTTTGATTTAATATTGTTGTATTTATTCTATAAAAGGTATGTGAGTAGCATATTGCTGAGTGAATTTATAGTATTATTGTTCATCGATTTATTTTGATGTTTTATAGTATAGAATTAGAATTAATTAAATTAAACTTTTATTTTACTATACAAGGTTATTATTTATTAATTTACAATAAATATATGTCTATAAAAAGATCTCCTTTTTTTCATAGGTGAAAGATTATAATGTTAAATGTAAAAATTGGTCACATGAGAATGAATCCTATAATTTATAGATCAACATTGTGACGACTTCGCAGTTGGGACATATCCCACATATTCCTAAAAATAAGCAAGGATATTAATTTGTACTCTCTCAAAACAGATCCATAAGACTTTTTGAGGTTTGAAATACCAGACGAAAACGTTTTTAAGGACAGAAACACTGAGTTAAACCAAAATATTAAATAAATTTATACTTGTGAAATAAAGAGAGCTATTTTCAGTAGCGCCATCTTATGGATCCTAGTTCAAACGTTGATTTTTCTATACAAAATGTAATGTTTAATTTATCATCTCATACATTTCGCTATTGAAATTTTCTGTTAATGTATCAATTTAACAGAGAAATACACAAAGACAAAGTGTATTATTTTAGGAAGTGAAACAATGAGAGCAAATTTCAGTAGTGACATTATAAGATTTCCTCATTCAACCAATGGATTTTCCATATAAAAATCAATGTTTGAATGAGGAGATCTTAGATGCCGCCACTGATTGTTTTTTCATTGTTTCACTACTTAAAATAAATACACTTTTACAAAGGTTAAAACGAACATACGTCTTTCTTTATTTACCTATAGTGATAAAGTTAAACAATTTTTCAGTATAGCGACATCTATGACCTGCTAATTCAACCATAGTACTAACAATTATTTGTTTGAACTAACAGGTCATAGATGTCGCAACTGAAAGTTGTCTCCTTTTCCTTTGCAAATAAATCTAGTGCAAATTTTCCATCGACAATATTTGGAAATTAAAGATGGCTTTCGGCAAAATGAATATTAATAAATTAAATAAATTTCAAATAATTAGAGCAATTTTCAGTAGCGCTATATCTTACGGATTCTAGTTCAAACATTTAATTTTATAAAGATATATTGCTACTGAAAATATTGTAAATAAAATAAATAAATGATGTATAGATACATACATAAAGCCCTTAGTAACGAATTTCTCTAATCGTGCGCCCTCCATCGGAAATATTTTAAATAAAAAATATCTTATATTTGTAATAAACACAAATTAAAAAATCTTACAAATTTTATTAATTTTGTAATTTGTACACAAAAGTAAATATATAATAGTTTAACCAACACAGTTAACAATTTTAATAATTACAAAAAATATATTTTCCATATTTAAAGCTATCTAAAGAGAAAAACAAATTATAGTCCTGGTTCGACATAGCCTCCAAAAACTCTTTCCAATTCATTGGCCACAGCCAAACACAAGCGATCATTATTGACATTACTAACAACTTGAATGCCAATCGGCAGTCCTTCTTTGCCTAAGCCCATCGGAATGGCAGTGGCAGGTAAACCGAGAATGTTTATGATGCCGGTGTAGCTAAAATTAAAAGCCTTCACAATTGGCTCGTTGTGGTATAGGGCGGGCGTTGGATGTGTCGGATACAGGAAAACACCATCGGTGCCCAACATTTGTCCGAATTCCTGAATTAAATCAACTTTTTGTTGTACTAAATGTTTATGTTTGCTACTGCCATATTTTACGCCAAACAGTTCTAGTACAACTGTCAAAAGAGCAATAAGTGTATGATTTGATTTACCAACGGTCCATTTTAATAATTCCCAATACGGATTTATATGTCCTTGTAGATTCAGTAGCTGTGAATCAAATCCACGGGATTCAGTCGTGTTTGACTTCATATTTCCCAACCACAAACCCGTAGACTGTTTTAAGAGTTTAATTTTCTTTTGTTGTGGTTTATGTTGTGAAATTTTACTAAAATGATCAACTATTTGTAACAATGACTCCTTAATGTCAGCATCTACAGGCGACACTAATGGCGCGCCACCATCATCAAGCTGATAGAACACTTTAATGTTTTTTAGGTCAACTGGTTCGTCCAGGTTTAGCTTTGAAGCATTTTCACCGGCAATTATTTTCAAAACAGGCTTCAAATCAACCGCATATCGACTCATTGGACCAAGACCTGAAAAAATGTATCGTTTATCTTTGTGTATTTAATCTATTATAGTGATATAATAACAAAACATTTCAGTAGAGACATCTTGGGGATGTTAAATCAAATATTGAAATTCAATGTATGAACTAGGATCCATAAGATGGCACTACTGACAATTATGCTCTCATTATTTCACTATATCCATTTATTCTTTTTGCGTAAATTTAACGTTTTTTTACTCTTCACACGAACTATTTACCTAAAAATGAACTTTGCTCTTCGTTTGGGAATGGCCATTGGCCAATGTTTGATACGATAAATTTCGATGGCTTGTGCCCGAAAATGCCGTTGAAAAAAGCCGGCATACGTATCGAACCGCCAATGTCTGAACCAATACCAATTGGTGATCCAGATGCTGCCTATTATTATATTGTTAAACAAAAAATTGAATAAATATTTGCGCCAGTCAATAACCTGATGCATTTTCGCCGCAGGCTGTTCTAATAGGTTTTATTAATTAAGCTTAATCGTATTTTGTTTGTAGTTTTTTTTAAAATAATATAGCTTTTTTGGAAATAAGTCTCTATATTACCTAGAAACTACACCAACGCAAATTTATTACGCAACTTTTTTTTTACTTTTCCTCATAGCTTGATTTATGAAGTAAAAAAAAATAAATTTTGGTTAAAATTTAGTTGTGTGTATCTTCAAATTTGTAGGTCTTTACGCTAATATACAGCGCTAAGATCGACCGATATAGAAAAAAAAATTACTTTCACAAAAAGTTCGACAAACTTAAAAATGTTGTAAAATAATCGGTTGAACTTTTTGCTGTGTATTAGTCTAAAGACCTAAAACTACAAGTTCGGAGATATATACAAGTAAACATTAAATATTTTACTGAGGATAAAGCTCATAGGAGCTTTCAGAGTTGCACAACATATTGTTCTGGTGTAGTGCCTAGGTTAGGAAAAGCTTTGTTTTTTTACAATAAATATTTCCTTAATTTTTACAATGGATTTATTAATTTATTGTAACGATTAAGCTTATGCCATGATTTTTCGTTTTAAAACTTACTAACAAACAGGCTTCGCCTCCACTCGATCCACCTACAATCCGGTTTGAATCGTATGGATTTCTGCTGCGGCCATGTACTGTATTCGAACTCTCCCACCACATACAACACTCCGACACATTGGTCAATGCAAACGGAATAGCTCCGGCTTGTCGCATAAGCGAAATTGCGGTCGAATCTTCTGGTGCTCGTATATGTTTTCTTGCTGTAATGCCACCCGTATGCAATAATCCTTTGACGGCAATACAATCTTTTGTCGATATGGGCACTCCCAAAAATGGTTTTTCACGTTCTAATTCTGCTTCGGTATATTTGCCAGATGCGATTAGCTTATCGGCTTCAATCGCATCCTTGTGTGCATCGTTAAACCGATTATCCACCACACAATTCAGCAGTGGATTTACCTCCTTTATTCTAGCAATAAATATCTCTAAAAGTTCGACAGACGTGATCTAAAATGATATGATTAAATTATTTTCAATTTTTCAAAAACTTTTTAAATTTTAGTATTTATTTACCTTTTTCTGTCTGATTTGTTGTGCCAACGATGTGGCCGATTGTTTGAGCAGATCATTTTGAACTGGCCTCACACGTCCACCAACTCCTTTAAACGTGTTCAGCATAAATCTTATAAATCCCAAAAGACCACATGTGTGTATGTACAAAAGGATATTCTTGATTTTCGACATATTTGTAATTATACAATTTATTTGTTCTTACTAATACTAAAAAAAAATCAATTATTCAAATGGGATTTTTAGGATGAAGTCAAATTTTCTTTGTTTTACAGTAAAAAAATGGTAAATCTTTAATTCCAATATTTTATGAGTTTCTATAAATTATGTCAAAGAGCAATATTCAGATTCTAAAGATACCTTTGAAAGACGTTTATCTATTTACGGTAAATAATTTTGGAAGCGAAACTTTATTCGGTAGAATGCGCTGTGGAAGAAAATCTTTTCGACCAAAGTGATGAAAAGCGAAAGCTTTGTACAGTAATTAGTTTAAAAAATATTCTGTTTTTGACACAATATCTTTGAATTGATTTAGCATCTCAAAGATGTCGCTACGGAAATGCGTTCTGTTATTGTATCACTGGTAACAGATTTAATACACAAAGATAAATAGTAAAATTTATGTAACAAAACTCCTCAAACTAGTTAACTTGCTTATTGTTTACTTGTCAAGTTATTAATTTGTCAACTTGGTAACTTAGTAGCTTTTTAATAATTTGTTAACTTGGCAACTTAGTACCTTTTTAACTTGTTAGATTGGTAACTTGTTACTTGTTAACTTTGTAACTTGCTAATTTGGTAACTTGTTAACTTGGTAACTTAATAACTTTTAAAATTGGTCATTTGTGAACTTGGTAACTTGTTAAGTTGGTCGTGTTATCTTGGTAACTTGTTAAATTATTAACTTGATAACTAAGTAACTTGTTACATTGGTAATTAAGTAACTTTTTAACTTGGTTAGGTAGTAACCTTCTAACTTCGTAAGTTATTAACTTGTTTACTTGGAAACTTAGTAAAAAGGTTAATTTAAATTATTACTCACAATCAACTATAATTGTACTGCGACGAAACAATGATTTAAAATTATAAATCGCTATAAGTAACTATAGATAACAAAATGCATATCAATATATAATATCTATTGATTTCTTAATCGGTCAACAAAGAAGGGATAAAGAAATTATATTTACAATAATTGGTAAAATCGATTCAAGTTCATTAACTATATATTATACTTGATGATTGACTTTTATCAAATAATATAATAAAAATCAAGTAAATTATACATTATATGAAAACAAAGGTGAAAAAGATAAAATTTTACAATTTTTATATTATATATAGTTTATTAATACATTTGTTTTCTTATCTGAACTTGTTTATCAATTTTTATTAGCTACAGAAATATTCATATTTTTATTTGTAATAACATGAATATTATATATACGAATAGGCCAAATGGTGGGTAGTGTTGATTTTAAAAACCAGTATTATAATTACACAATATAATTGCAAAAGTAACTATATATACTAAGTACTTGAAGTTTTTGATTTTGTGTTAAACCAAATTTTATATAAGAATGTAACAATTTTGTATCAACTTTTGTACAACAATTTCCCATGTATATTTTTACATTTTATAAAAATTCATGATTTGTTTTTTACGAAACAGCAATTAAATATAATTATAGAAAATGTAATTGTTTACATTAAAAATCATCACGAAATGTACAGTAAAAAATTCGTAATGAAATGACTAATAGTTTTGTATAATTTGAAATCGAATCAATATAAAAGCAACCATAACAATTTCATGTGATCGAATAATATTGGTTTTAATAAAATAGAAGATTTTCTTACATTAGTTTTATAGTTCTATACAATGTACATACAAAGAAAATTTGACATTTTTATTTAAATAATATTATAGAGGAAGCATTGTGTTGTAACACACCTTATTTTTATATATATTTAATGATGGAAGTCTTATTCACTTTTTCACTTTGTATAGAAGAACCAACTATCACATAATTCCGGATTTATATTGAGAAATACAACTTCAATATTTTAATTAATTAATTAGGACACTAATTACTAAGTTGAAATTCAATTTCTCCAACAAAAAACAACCCGTCTTCGTACGATTCCATTAACGTTTCCTACACAATAAAAATTAAACTGTAGTAATGTATTCGCTGGTATACTCAAGTTCTGGTCGGCGTTTTGTGAGTGATAACCTTATAAGTTACGCTGTTAACTATGTAGTTGTAAAATATTGTCGAGTGAAATGAGATTGTAAAATGTGGAAAAAATCGCTTTTCTCTGCGTGTGTGCGGGAAAACAGAGTTAAATGTTGAGTAAATTATAAATATTGTTTTGATATCGTTTTGTCTCAATATTGGTATATAAAACATCATGATTCGTATTATACACATATGCACACATGTTTGTTCATCAGCTGTTTTGATACTTGATAGTAAAACTATACTAACTATAATACTTGAATGTGGCAAGATCTTAACTCAATTTTAGTTATGTTATTAAGTTTTTGGCAAAAAACTTTAAAATATTAACTTCATTCGAACCATCTTTAAAGCTACAGCTTGCATGCAAACGTATACGTAGCTTTAGACAGTAAAAATTAATACAATATTTGTATTTTAAACGAGAATTTGATTCAAGGGAGAAACCACTTACCAAAAAGGAAAACGGACAAATCTTGGAAATCATAAATCATATTCATGTATACATTTTTTTCTAATAATTTCTCTCTTATTCAATCGAGTCGTTAAAAAGGGAGTAAACACTATATATGTTTTGTTCTCCTTTCTTGGGGGGAGGTTCAAAGCTTGCATATAACAATTCTCGAAAAAAATTAAACATTTTGTGATTATAGTATTAATAGAAATGGGTAAAGGAAGTCCTTACAATTTTTTTTTGTTAAGGTAGGTACCCTTAAATTAAGAGTAAAAATTAGAGGTTATAACGCCTTAATTTGATCCACTTTAATCAAACTAAATTTATATTTAAAAATAATTATGTAAGTCTCTGAATATTATCAAGAAACATCCATATAAGGAAGAACAACACCCTACATACGTTCTACCTGTATTATGAAACCATAGACATTGTAACCCACTTCATATAAAACTGAAAAAGAAGCAA